>WWET01002359.1:110320-124304 GCA_011038615.1 Limnodynastes dumerilii
TCTGTTCAGTTATATATAGACCTACTTCAATAATAGCATTAGTTTGTGACGGATACTACAGCGCATCATTTGTACTGTCTATGTACTAGTTGTATGTAAGTGCTTCGTCACTTAAAACTGTTTTAACGTGTCGTGCCCCAATGTTGGGGAAATGTTACTACATTGTTATCTATTATAAGGTTTGTCAATAACATGGATAAATCTATAAATAGTCAGTTTAATAAAAAAAAAATAAAAAGAATACCCGCTGCAATAAATGGGAAAAAATTTGTGCTGCACATTTTCCCATCTATTATGGTAGCTGATTTATTGTGCACCTCTATGAGACGCGCATAAAAATCTCTCCCAAAAATACACGCCATTAGCTTCGCACCCGAGTTATTCGCGGTGTGAAGCTAATTGAATCTGGCCCATAGTTCTAGGTCACTCACATTAATATGTGGGCTGTGGGGCTAGGATGGGCAACATACATCCCTAGGATCTTTTGTGGAACTCTGCTACATTCGATCTATATCAGTTATTTCTTATAGTTTGGAACAACGATGTAGGATTGCTGGGGTAGGTGCCTCTTTATTTGATAAAATATATTGGGCTGGATCTAGACCTTGTTAAGTGCATGAACTTAGTTACACAAGGGCTAAACCATGTTGATTTCAGGGGGAGCTAAGTTCATTGTATTCTTTGCATGCAGGGATATATCTTTGAATTGCTTACTGCACACAGATACTGACCAGCTTTACTATCACACTGTTATTTAGACTTGGGATAGGAAACATCACCTCTCAACACTAATACTGTTTGCAACAGATGAAATATGACTCCCCTGCAATCACCATGGTTTAGCCCAGGTGTAACTAAGTTCATGCACTTAACAAGGTCTGGATCCAGCCCATTGTTTGAAATTACTACCAAGATTAGAAGTAGTATTCGGCACTTTGAACATTTATAGAGGTGCAGTAATAGGTGGCCCATCACTGGCTACATTTTAATAATCGGACTGATTATCATTATTATTCTTATTTTCATTTATAAAGCGCCACAAGGTGTCCGCAGCGCCATACAAAATATAACAAAATACAGTACAGACATACAGGGTAGGGATTCACAGCATAGTATATATTAAATACAATATGACTATAAAAATATCACAAAAATACAATAAAAAGCAAGTAAGGCAAAATGCGAGGTGACGAGCTTGGAAGATCAGGGAGCAGGGGATAGAGTGCTGTGAGAGGTTGAGAGGGAGCCACCATGTGGGGATGGGGTAAAAAGGTAACAGAGGGGGACAAGAGGGTACGAAGTGAGGGAGGATTGATCTAGGAAGGAACAACACTAGGATGGAGGGCCCTACTCACATGAGCTAACATACTAAGTGGGAGGGAAGAACTTACAGAAGACATAAGCAGGAGGAAGGAAGTGGACTGCTGGTGTGAGCAGAGGAGAGGAGGAGGAAGGAAGAGAAGGGATAGATGTAGGATGCAGTGAGGATGTTAAGTGGAGGAGGGGTAGAATAGCCTGAACCGGTGCGTTTTTGAGTGAACGCTTAAAGACCTGCAAATCCTCATGCATGGTAATCAGATGTCCGGGTCCAGTCCTTACTCTATTGGTGCTGTAAACAACATGTAGTGAGGCAGAATTATACTAACAAAAGTATCAACAAACTTGACAATAGAATGCAGCAATTGTGTAAATTTATATCACAAATGTTCATAATAGTTAACCTTGTTATGGTTGTTTGCTTGAAAATCATTCACAGAAAAAAAAGAAAACATTCTTTGTACAATGTGCGCAGTTCTCTATATATTTTTTATTATCTGTGTTTTCATTTTATTTTATTTTTACACATATTCAATCTGTTTTACAGGGAGCATCATACAATACAATGGTATGATTGCCATGTTGTCAGGTCTCATTAGGACATTCTGTTCTAAGCCTTGAAAGGGTCATCAGCAGATGTATCATTCCAACTACAAAGTGTTCCTGGAAATTGTATTCTGACTAGCAACTGTGATTATTGTCTGAAATCTTACAATTTGACAATTCTAATGAATAAACTACCTCCCTATTTGGAACCATTGCCTAGCAGAGATCATTAATGAAGTACAAAATGTCAGCTGAGCCAGCCTGTACCAGCTTGGAACCCACTAAGTGCATTGATTTGTACAAGAAAACGGAATGGTTTATTATAATGAAAAGGGTGATAATAATGTGGTCAGAGGTTGCACTTTTGGGGCCAGATTTACTAAGCTGCGGGTTTGGAAAAGTGGAGATGTTGCCCAAAGCAACCAATCAGATTCTAGCTGACATTCTCTAGCATGTAATAGGAAAGTAAGAGCTAGCATGTTATTGATTGCTATGGCAACATCTCCACTTTTCCAAACCTGCAGCTTAGTAAATCTGGCACCTGATATTACACTAACAATTCTGTGTAGTGTGTCTCAGCTTTTTCTGCTATTCTACATTTGAATTGCACTGGGTACACAAGATGTAATAGCAGTATGACTAAACCATGCTTCCTAAGTTCACACCAGCGATTGATCGCCTTTCAGAACATCCATCTTAAGCTTACCAAATGTATTGGCGGATTTTAGACCTGTGTATTGCTTTTCGCAGGCCTGCCTCACCCGCCATACAACTTGACTCTGAGTAAGGTGAGCAGCACAACAGCAACTGTGACATGGATCCCAGGGTTTGACAACTACTCTCCGATCCTATTTTGTACGATGCAGGTATGTGAACATTATTTAAGACTGTATTTTCCTGCTTGTAGCTGAGTGCATTCTGCATGAAGACTAATCTTGCTATGCTACATAACAACCACTCCCTAATTCTTTAAGCTTTCCATTGTGAAGGTTCATTTTAGTCACTAGTCTGCCTGTGCTGGCTCTAAGTAAGGGCAGTCAGGATGTGGAAGTCACTGCCAGCAAAGGTTGTGATGGCAGTTTCACTAGATATGTTTAAGAAAGGGTTAGCTAAATTTAAATGAAGGACAGTAAGGGAGCCAGGGAGAAATAGGACGGCCATCTTGGGTCAGCGGGGGACTTTTATTTATTTATTTTCTCAAGATTGCAACAGTTTGGAGGTTGCTTCATATGGATTAACTTCAAATATAAAGATAGGGTTCGCAGGAGATCCAAAATAGGTTGAACTTGATGGACTGGTGTCTTTTTTTTCAACCTCATCAACTATGTTACTATGTAATTGTTTCCTCTTCTGAAACATAAAACACAAGCCAGCCATAGAAGCATTTGACAATTGACTTGGGGTTCTTTATCTAGGACAAACTACAACTATGAAGGAAGAGAATTATGCTAACTGTGGACTGAAACTAGGGATCAAAAATAAAAGTAAAAATAGGTAGAAAGAAACTCCAGTGCAAAACCATGCAGGGAGATTACTTTATTTTACTTTTGCTTATTGCACACAGATACTGACCAACTTTACATTTACACTGTTACTTAGACTGTTACTGTCAATTATGTATCACTTCTCAATAAATGAGATTTGCCCCTCCCCCTCCGCCCCCTTGCAATTCAGTATGGATTTTCCAGATGTAAAATTTCCAGAAACTTCTGGTAAATTAGAACATTCCCAGGACCAGATCCAATCTCTATTGAGCTTATGTTACCAAGGATAAATCAAGCCAAACAGAAGAGCTCTTGTTTCTCACTGTAATTTAATGAGACACAACAAAAACATTCTGGAAAAGGGCTAATTTAATAAGGCTTCAATAGATTGCATACTTGACAGGTTTAGTTGTTCTAAACACACCCTTTATTAGTATGGAATCTATTATGTAGATAATTGCTATCCAAAGCAACATTAAAAAATGATTGTTGCTGCTCAGTCACACACCCAGACAAGATTATTGGGTTGCTGCTCCTAGTCACTTTACAGAAATGCAAACCCAGGATTTTGAAAGAGGTGTTTCCAATGTGTGTAAAACATGTGGGATGTATTAGGGATCTTGACATGGCACACTATATAAAGTACATGTGGTGATATATTAGGGGTCTAATTATGGCACATACTATAATACTATAATAGAGGTGGTTTATTTTAGGTTTTGGAAATGGTACACTTTATACAGTATATAGTTACCATTACCAGACTCCTAATATATCCCATTATATTGTATTGTATTATATTATATTATGTGCTAATCCCAGAACCATAATAAATACCATTGATTGTTTCCTCCTCTGTGTGGCAGGCAAAGGGTCCCTCTTCTATGTTGGTCCACCTGCCTATCTGTGAAGCCACGCATTATTCAGTAATTATGTTGAATAATCTGGGGTCACCTTGGCACTTTTTCAGGGCTGTTTAAATGTAGTCTCCAGCAGCACTTTTCTGTGACCTCACCTGTGGCTCTGATCAGCAGCCTGTCACTGCACGAGCAAGCACTGACTCTAATAGTGTTAAAGGAGCAGGAGAAAAGGGTGGAGTACTGATCTCTCTGTGAATAGAGTGGCTTCATAGGGATGTAGTGGCTGCTGAAATTAGCTGATTTTGGCACTGATCTGTCTGTTTAATAGTGGCGATATCAGTGCCAAAATAGTGTGAATAAGGAAGATTTGTATTGGGAATGGATACTATGGTGAATGGCCCTGTTTCAACAAGATACCTGTTCCCAATAGCAAATTGTGCGCTCCCCAATTGATTGAGGTACATGGAGGGTTAAGGTAAAGGCTGCAGGACATGGAGGGTTAAATTTACGCAGATAGAAGGGGAAGGTTAGGGTTAGGCTGATAGAAGGGTTAAGGTTAGGGGAAAATACAATCTGTCATTGTCTGAGCAATCAGATCCTGATTACTTGTGTCTGTGCTATCTGATCTGCAACTGAACTGAAATCACTGTCGTCACCGCTGCGTTGCTGGTATATAATGTGTCGAAAATTGTCACAACGTATCGACAAACTATATCCAAAAGTCTTCATATGCCAGTCTCAGATATTCCACGACTTGAATATATTTCCACTTCTCTGTAAGTGTAGTAGGGGTTGTGTATGAATTTATTACTTAACTGCTACAGTGGTTAACTTAGTTTCCCCGGTGCCTTTTCAAACTTTGGACCGGATCCAGACTTGGGAGAAGGGGGCATTCTCTTCTCTGTGTGAATGGAAAGTGGATGTATTCGTGATTGCGCCTGCAGCATGTTTCAGTACAGATATTTCCATAATGCAAGTCTTTCTGATGTTGGCACAGGATACATACAGAGCATAAGGATTTCAATTTTACAGTAAGAGTGTTCTAAGCCCTATCCAGACTTATGTGCTGTTCCCATTTTAAGTGAGGGCAGCGCGAAAATCTTAAGGTAAGGTCTATGGAATGGAAGTCCATGCGTGCTGGAGGAGTGATCTCCCCCTTCATGCAGGGATCCAAGCACAGAAGGATCGTAGGAATGCATCTGTATAATTATGACTAATGCTGGGGACACACTTTCACGATTATCCCAACTGAAGAGACCAAATGATCCAATATCTGGGGCAATCGCTTGCACTGGGTGATAATCGGGTTGAGCATTTGGCAGTGCTGTGCCATCCTAAAAAGATATACGCAGTGGGTCTGATCCAGAGGTGAGCGTTTGTCAGTGTACATCGCCAGATGTTCTCAGGGGCAGATCTAGAATTTTATTTGGGGGGGGTGGTGACAGAGCCGCTTGCAATAATAAGAAACTCCATTTGTAGTCAGCATTACACAGTACAACCCTGCAGTTTAGCAATATATTTGGACACATAGCTGCATTGCGCTTAGCTGCTGGGTGCCCATACGCTACATTCTGTGATGACTTCCATGCCAAAGGCACCGTTGTGCCCGCCCCTTCTTCTAACGCATCTACTCTGTGTACGTTGTTTGCCGATTTGGATCAGGCCTCGTGTCTGTTAGATCGTTCATGCAAAGCGATTATTGGTTTAGCTTAGTAAAGTAAGCTTCCTGGGGCACACATGTCATGTGTTAATTGCCTAAAATTAGTTCCTCTTTATCCCAAAAGCCTGCGGTCGCAGCGAAGATAGATTTTGTTTATATGACATTTTCCTGTAATTTCGGAAGTTCATTTTCCATTCAGAATCCTTTTTCCTACATGCTCTGTTTTACTATAAGTTGTTGTGTAAAAATATTAATTGCCTGGGGAGGTAAAGTGGATGTTTCTCAAGAGCAGGGTAAAGAATACAGGTTACTATAGTAACACATAGTCTTCCAGTGAAAAAGGAAAAGCATTTGTTATGTACATGTGTAACAGAAAACTTGTTTAGATAGGTGTTCTGATTATTTACATTAATATTGATGACGGATAGCTTTAACCCCTTTCTTCCTGTAAGCCAACATGCTTTTTTTAATGCGGTAATAAAGAAAAAAAATGAAGTAATGGATGTGTTTTCTCCACACTGCCTGTGTTTCAATAAATCTGCTGACTCAATTTTATGGGTCTGACTCATACGGCAAACTAGAGAATAAATGCAGTTCTTGTACTTTCATGAAACATTAGCTCGAGTCTTGTGGATGGGACTTGTTCAGTAAAACACAACAAATAATAATAATGTGACCTGCATGCGTGGTTTTGTTTTTCATTTGATTGCAATGCAGACATCTGGAATTCTGTTTTAAAAATTTGGCTAATTTAAAAAAAAAAAAAAAGTTTATTAAATTGTGTGGTTTTTTTTCCCCCTACAGCGCGGATTCGGCAGATCCCTGTATGTACTACTCCCTGCAATAGCCGCTGCTGTAACATAGCAGCTTTGTACATAGATATGGAGCAGCGTCTATTGCAGGGATAGGGAGCCATTCAGCTTGCTGATTGGCTCTCTTAAAATATCGGGAGCTTTCTCCCGATATTTATTAAACTTTCCAAAAGACCAAATAATCGCACCCAAGCGTTTATGGTGCGTTTATTTGGCGTTTGGAAAAACGATCTTGTCCAGTAACTAGAGCGATTATTTGCCCAATCACCCAATAATTGGGTGATCAGGCCGATAATCGCTCTAGTGTATGGCGGCCTTAAGAGTAAGTGTTTACAGCATGTTCTTTGTACTTTTTTTTTTTTTACCGAGTACTTTTGATTACATCCTCCTCCAGGATACTCTCATAAGGACACCATAAAAGAGGAAAGGTGTTAGTAAATCATCCAAATAATGGACCAGATTCATAATTGAATAGGACTTTACAGATTTCTGTACGCTACGTAGACAAATCAGTTACATTCTGACCGATTCTGCACTCTGTTCGGATCAGAGCCCACCCCCTCAACCCGTGCTCACCCTCCATGTGTAGGAAATGGGTATTAAGGTCCTGGTTGGTGTATACACAATCCGCACGTAGAAGAGCAGGGGAAAGTGCCGGGGGGGGGGGGGGGCCCTGCTCTCCTACATGCGGAATTAAGAATCACAAAATCCGTACGATGGCTTAAATGTGAATGCGGTCCAATATTTTAATGTGCATATAACAAAATAAAAATGTATGCTGAAACCATGCCAAATTCAATCCATTAAAATCCAATAGTGCAAACATTAAAACAGAGCTTCTGGTTAAAAACCAGATGACAGGGTAGAATTTTATATAGAATTTTATGAAATTTTTACTATTTACAGTCTTTTAGTGTTCATTTCTTTACAGACACTTTTTACTGTTTGGTTTTTATCAACCTAGCGTGATTTTGCTACATTTCTTTACTCATTTCTGAGTCTTATAGAGGTTGTGCACAAATCGCGGTTGCTTAGCGCAGTAAGAATTTTGCTAATTACACTCCGCTTTTTATAGTTTTTTTGCTTTGGAATTATGTCCCTCTATTATTGAGCTGCTGGTAAACATTTCACATTTTAGGTTTCTCTTCTTTAACAAAAATAGGGCTAGCGAGCACCGTTTCTATACGTTTATTGCAACACCCTTTAATTTGGATCTTGCTGTGGATATTAGGGGTTAGATATCCACGTGCTTGAACCACTTAGACAGCATTGCAGAATGACCATTGCATCCCAAGTAATAAATGGACTATATGCATCTGAATAACATCGGTCCTTTCACAGGAGACCGCTGTATTATGGCATATTGGAGCTTATTCAAAGTTGTAAGTAAGTTGTAATTAGCAGTCGGACAGGTATAAATTGATGTGCGTAAACCTGATACAGTCGTTTTTTTTTTTCAGGCAGGGGTCTGGATGTAAGTTGTGTAAACCCGATCACACTGTGCCTAGGCCTATGTCAGTGCAGTAAACATACAGGACCGTATTCACACTTAATAAAATGCTGCTCTTTGCGTGCCTATTTTTAGGATCGGATAAACTGCACATGCCTAGTAACTTTTTTTGCGGAAGCTACGTAGGATTTCGGCGCCGAAATCCATTAGGCACAGACTTCAAATCTTTGCTTAGTGAGATACGTACAAAGGGTTGTGCCAGTCCTCAAGTCGGAAGCTAAGAAAAATGGGTGGGGGGAGGCATTTAAATGGCTTATTAAGGGCGCAGTTAAGAATGTACGCATGTACTTAAGCAACTTAAACACAAATATACATACGGAGAGTTAAGGTTGCCCTATGGTGGCGGAAGTCTGCTAAACTGCTCAAATCCGTAAGTATGAGGGGCATGTTATGTGCGTATATTTGCGAATCTGTGCGTTCTTATTTTACTCTTCAGTGTGAACACGGTCCATAATGAATATGCTGATGGATTTACATTTTTGAGTCCTGTGACTGCTCTAAATAGTTTCATATAGTGAAATATTATATTATAGTATGTTTATATTTTTATTGGTTTTTAGGTTATTCTTATTTTCACAATTTGATATCTTATCTGAAATACTCAGAAGCCTATTTACCCCAAGTCAGCCATTTATAAACATTATGGCCCGTATTCAGATGACCGGACTATTAACATACACGTCCGGTGTTTAGCGATTTTTACTACTGTGCATGCGTAGTCCTTTTTCAACGTAATCTATGTATCTTTTTCTTACGTAGACTCAGACCGCATTTGCACAATCTATGTAAGAAAAAGATACGTAGATTACGTTAAAAAATTACTACGCATGCGCAGTAATAAACATCGCTAAACACCGGACGTATATGTTATACGTCCGGTACTCTGAATACGGGCCTTGTTCCTTGTTCCTTTTCTGTGATAGGTCCCTGGGATATTATGAAATATAACTGTATATGGAATGAGTCTCTCCTGAGTGGAGACGTTGTTGATACATGCATCTGCTCTTCTGTATATCCCAGCTGGCCACTACATCCGATATCTCCACAAGCAGATTAGTACCTTCCCGATTATTTTGGTTGCTTATTTTTATGTGACTCAGAGTTCCCTTGAATATAACAGGCGTCTCCTGCCACAGCGTACAGACTGAGATCTAGTTAACAGCTATAGTATCCTGCCATTTTAACAAGACACCACCTTGGTAATTAGATGGGCTCATTCGTTTCAAAACTCTCTGGAAATGTTACCTTTTTGATGGGCCTTATGGTAAGCTAAGTAGGTTCAGACAGAATAAACAATTATAATTTCCTGTTAGGGTATCATATCTAAATAGTATGAATTGAGGTAGTGCCTGTGGTAGAAGGAACACACCTCAACTGAATCAATGTGAAAATAATGCTGCCCAGTTATGTATTCTACCTGCAAGCACAGGCAGTAGTTTCTCTACACAAATAGCCACACCCTCATTGCAGCATGGTGCAATCTTTAGCTGTATTTGTTCCTTGGACCTGATTTTGTTTTATGTGTATTTTTCACACCTTTTGTGGCAAATCAGCTTTTTTAAAGCTTAAAATATTAGTACAATGGAAATAGAAGATAGTAATTTAAGGTTTGTTGAGCTAATTAACCGAGCCTCATATCAGTTAAGGAAGTTAGGAAATTAATTATAATTTCCTTAAGGTAAGTAATTTATTTCCTTTGTTTTGAAGTATTTTCTAACAATAACCTTCCTTTAAAATTTTAGGTGCTGGTGTCACACGATCCATATGAGGTGTACTCTCAGCATATCAATATTTCACTCTATTCCACCATCTTAGAGGAACTTAGACCACTGACCAATCACAGCATCCGTCTGAAGTGTGCTAATGAAGTGGGAGATTCTGTCTTCACAGACTGGTTGTCTTTTCAAACCCTGGAGTCAGGTAAATAGTGGAATGCAAGTGGAAAGAGTACTAGTAAATAACACACCTCTGGAAGGATGGTGGAAACATGGATATTTGGACTGTAAATGTAATGTGTAATACTGGCCTAGGGTTAGAACCTATAAGTTTCCATTTATGGTTATTGGATCATTTTCCTATGCTGTGTGTTTGGGCTTGACAAGTTGGCAAAATCTGGACCTGGTCTCCAGACTGAAATGGAGAAGAGTCAGGGCTGAATTTTACAGGGGTCGACCCAAAACCCTGGGTCCCCCAGTTCAATCTTCTGGCACTGCGATGTTAACATGACCTAAGGTCGTGTCTATGTCATCCTTTACAGAGAGCAGCCAACCCTTAGCGGAGGAGCAAGGGAAAAGACAGAAAACTTCAAAAGAAAATCTATTTCTCATTGAATGAGAGAGGGGATTAAACACTAGGAGGTGAGGAACATTGAATGATCGAGGGGAATAAACGCTAAGAGGTGGGGAATATTGAATGAGAGAGGTGAATAAACGCTAGGAGGTGAGCAACATTGAATGAGAGAGGGGAATAGAGGCTAAGAGGTGGGGAACATTGAATGAGAGAGGGGAATAAACACTAGGAGGTGGGGAACATTGAATGAGAGAGGGGAATAAATACTAGGAGGTGGGGAACATTGAATGAGAGAAGGGAATAAACACTGGGAGGTGGGGAACATTGAATGAGAGAGGGGAATAAACACTAGGAGGTGGGGAACATTGAAAAAGAGAGGGGAATAAACGCTAGGAGGTGGAGAACATTGAATGAGATAAGGGAATAGATGCTAGGAGGTGGGGAACATTGAATGAGAGAGGGGAATAGACGTTAGGTGGGGAACATTAAATGAGAGAGGGGAATAAACGCTAAGAATTAGGGAGCATTCAATGAGAGAGGGGAATAGACGCAGGGAGGTGGGGGCATTAAATGAGAGAAAGGAATAAATGCTAGGAGGTGGGGAACATTGAATAAGAGAGGGGAATAAATATGATGGAGTGAGATGTGTGGTAATGGAAATAGAGGAGTTTTTAGGGGTGGGGTAGGAGTATGGGGCATTTAACAGGACTATAGTTAAAATAGGCTGGGGGCATAGTAAGGGATAGTGAGAGTATTGAGGGACAATGAAATTGTTTGTTGAAACCATCTGTCTTCTAGATTATAAATAAAATTGCTGAGCATTGAAGATTATTGCAGATAATGTATGTGCAAAGTAATGAACCTGAGATGACCTGCCTGTCATGCAATCACTACAGAACAAGCCTACATAACTCCTTTTTTACAGGAAGAAGCATTACATGGATTTCCTTGCTGCTGGTACAGGAAATATGTCACATATCACCTTCTCCCTGAGGCCATGCAATTTCAGATATAGCTTAGAGTGCAATCATAACTTAGGATATACATATGAGCCAGTTCTGGCAGGATTTGTAAAACACAGAACAGTCCGCCTGGTGTCATGATATTCAGTTACACTGTGACTGTGCTACAGTACAAAACTGTTGTCATTATTCTTAATCTATGATTCATTTTTATTTAGAATTATTTTGACAACTGTTTGAATCATATTTAGATTTATGTACACGACCAGGAACCATATTTTAAAGAACAAGTACATTCTATGTAAGCTTTTACTAACCAATACATAACATCTTGCTTATAGAGTTATTTCATAACTGCAGGCCGGATCCCGAATTATGCAATGTGTCCATATTGCGGTATTCTATGTAAGCATATATTAATAGATACCTACCAACATCCTAATTACTGTAATATTCTCATCAATGCTGAGGTCCCCACTGTGTAGAACTTTTATGTCTACATACATGAATTCCAAATTTACTTCAAATCAATGTACTTTAAGATTAATTTTTAGTAACAATGGACCGGATCCACAGTTAATAACATTGGGCTGGATCCAGACCTTGTTAAATGCATTAACTTAGTTACTCCTGGGCTAAACCATGTTGATTTTAGGGGGAGTCAAGTTAATTGTATTCATTGCATGCAGGGAGATATCTTTGAATTGCTTACTGCACACAGATACTGACCAGCTTTACTATCACACTGTTATTTAGTCTTGGGATAGGAAACATCACCTCTCAACTCTAATACTGTTTGCAACAGATGAAATATGACTCCCCTGCAATCAACATGGTTTATCCCAGGAGTAACTTTTGTCTCTTAGGACCTGATTCACACTTAAGAAGCTTCTTAAAATAAGAACGTAAAGTCACTCCTGGGCTTAACCAAGTTGATTGCAGGGGGAGTCAAGTTAATTGTATTCTTTGCATGCAGGAATACATCTTTGAATTGCTTACTGAAAACAAATACTGACCAGCTTTACTATTACACTGTTATTTAGACTTGGGCTGGGAATTATCACCTCTCAACACTAGTACTGTTTGCAACAGATGAAATATGACTCCCCTGCAATCAACATGGTTTAGCCCAGGAGTGACTTTAAGTTCTTATTTTAAAAAGCTTCTTAAGTGTAAATCAGGTACTTAATTTCAAGCTCCTTCTTAAGTCTGGATCCAGCCCAGAAATTACAGCAGCTTCTTACTGTGAATCAGGTCCTCAGTCTTCAGTTGGAGTAAATATATAGGTTGAAATACCTCCCATTTTAATCAACATTATTTTACCTCAACCTTGATGTCATAGTGCCGTTTCCTGTAGCTGTAATTCCAATTCCTGATGATCTCATGCAATGGAATTTGGGCTTTTTTTTTTTTTACAATTGTTCAGACAACAATTGTACTGACTCAATGTATGATACTCTTTAAACATTAAAAATTCTGGCAAACTTATTTCAAGTATTTATATAAAAAGTGTGTGTGTTAGATTTTGAGGAATTTAATCAAACAATAGTATTTTGTATGCCTGCAGTTAATATTCAATGTTTCACAATAATATGGGGGTCCACAGATGCGTCACTATGCACTAATTGATTAACTCTTGTCCATGGTATTGGCCAGTCTTTATTGCATAGTCTTCCATTGCATTAACAAAATCTTGAAATAGAGTGGTTGTAAAAGGACAGTACTTTAATATTATAATAGGTCAGAATGCAGGGCCGTAACTAGAAGTGTGTGATATGGGTGCAAAGTCAAAGTGAAGTGCCCTTTAAGTTAATTTTTAAAGTTAAACTGGTTATTAATGCAAGGTTGAGAATGCCATTTTTTCTATTTTCCCCTGGCACTAAAATTTCTAGTTACGGCTCTGTCAGAATGACATGGGGCATCACACACTGTGCAACTGGTATGTTAAACAGTAGTTTTTTCTTACATAACCTCATTTAAAAAAAAAAAAACACTGATGTCTTTAAATCCCTACATATTAATAATTCTTGTTGATGACCATAGTAACACATAACACATGGAAATGTGACCAGATCCTATTTCTCTGTCCCACTTTAAGACTCTGACTTCCTCTGTCTCCTTTCACTTCCTTGTGTCAAGAACATTCATTGGATCATCTCTGCCAATAGAGCTGACCATTTTCAATGAAGAGAAAACAAAATATATCTTCTCCTATAAAAAAACAACAAAACTCAGGCAAAAAAACCACAAAAGGTGTATTGCCTTAATGCATTAAACTATTTGTTTTTTATCTTTTGAATGCTATTACTGAACATCCTATTCAGCAGAGTTTTGGATAATAGAATAACAATTAAGCCAATAGAGCATTTTCAATGAAGAGAAAACAAAATATATCTTCTACTATAAAAAAAAAAACAAAACTCAGGCAAAAAAACCACAAAAGGTGTATTGCCTTAATGCATTAAACTATTTGTTTTGTTTCTTTTGAATGCTATTACTGAACATCCTATTCAGCAGAGTTTTGGATAATAGAATAACAATTAT
>WWET01002359.1:144281-161748 GCA_011038615.1 Limnodynastes dumerilii
TATTCCAATCAAATAAAGAGCCTGAATATGAGTACATAGAGTGTCATATTCAGCATTGCATGTGTTTCATAAGTTAAGGAACAAATGCTTATTAAAGCTTATAACTTAGAATCAATGATGATCACTGTTTGTTTATACATTTTTCCATAGACACATGTTTGGAACAATGTTAGGCCGGGGAGGTCCAACGATCCAGTTTACAGCAGCTAGGTCTTATAACAGGAGAGGGACAGAGATGATGGAAGCAACATGTAAGTTAAATTCTGCCTACATTTAATGGAATAATAGCATGAATTTGAAATTCTAGGTTTGTGTAGTTAATGCAGCTGAACTAGCATTATTTGACAACATCCATGCCAACCAGACATGGCTACTTCACTGTGTGATTAAAAAAAAGAATATAACTTAACTCTTAAAAAAGCAAAAAAATACATAGATGGTAAAATAAGATTGCTTATAAAGCTAAAAAAAAAGACAAATAAGTGTGAGATCACTAGTATTGGAGGACCTGATTCATACTTAAGAATAATATTGTGTACTTACCTAAATATACGCACGTAAAAAATCTGCAATAGCGATTCAGATTAAAGAAACCGATTAACCACTCCCCCTGTGTCAGGAGTGCAGCATAAGAACGTAAGTCTTTCCTGTGTATAAATAGGTACGTGCGGACTTTATTAGCTGTGAATTGGTTGTGCGTAAAGGTGCTTTAAATTGTTTATGATTCAAAGATACATAACTAAACACACTGATTAGGCTTTGGGAAAAGTCAAGTTTTTTAATAAAAACATCTCGTGCTTTCATTAAAATATGTAAACAAAAGTAACCAATAAAAATACAACTTGAAATAATAATGATATATTTTACAATACACATAAACGCATACTGCATTAAGTTAGATATAAAATGATCCACTACATATAGAGACTTTCATAAAACAATTTAAAAATAAGCATTTAAAAAATAAAAACAACAGAAACAACCGATACATTTAAACATAAGAAAATGTAATGGTGTTTATACACAAAATGAAAAAAAAATAAAAAAAACCTTCACAAACTCTAACCAAATAATGGCACCTTAACATTATTAAAGTCTTGCACAAAATGTAAAGTCAACATTGGATTAAATAAACAAGCCTTTATTTGTTTAATTTTTAAACACACATCCATTGATTATAAATACGCAGCAGGTGTGGCCTGTACAGTAGAAGACACATGGCCTCACAGCAAACAATACGATTCTTCAACTTACGAGTGGTAGAGGGCTACCCTATCTTTTACTGCGCGTATATTCGCTTACGCAAGGCACTCCTACCTGTGAATCAGTCCTAACTCTGTTGCATCAGTCTTAAGTCTGACGTCTGTATGTGGATCAGTTTGACACAGTTTATGTGCGTATATTTGGGTTCTGTGCATGCGCAGTTTATCTGATAGTAAAAATATGCACGTAGATTCTACGTTTACTGAAGTGTGAATACGGCCAGGAGTCACTATGTAGAACATGTATCAAAGCTAGACACAAATTAAGGTAAAAAATAAATAAATAAATCTCTTTGAGCTATGAGCCATTAGATAAGTTTAGAAAACGTATACTACAAATAAGTGACCATGACATCACTGAGGTATGAAATACAGGGTAAATATTGGGGCAAACAACAATATATCTGTATCCTTTTGTATGCAAATAATTTGGAGTCTTGCTCTACAAAGTCTGACATTGTCCTGATATGCATTTGTGACATTTGTATTTGTTTAATATTTACATTTGTGTTTTCTTCATCCATAGTGGACAGTATTGGGATAAGTGATGAGCTAAAATCTAAGCTTACAGATGTCCTGATTCAGCAGCAGCAGTTCACCTTGGGACGGACTTTGGGAAAAGGTGAGCATTGAGCACCTGCAGGTTTCTTGGAGTTGTGTGATCTTGCTAATGCTTTAGATGCACCTCTGACATGTTAATTGTTTTTCTATCCCGTTGCTACATGCTAAACTTAAGCCTTTATAATGAGAATGTTACCTGTGTAAACTTGCCTGCTACTACTCAGGTGAAATAATGCATTCAGCTTAGATTAGAGATAACTTAGGACCAGATCCAGGCCGCCGTACGTTTTCCGTACATATGGAGGTCTGATAGTCTGCATGTAAGAGGGAGGTGATCTCCTCTGTTGTCCTGATCTCTTAGCATACAGCATTGTACTCCGTACAACAGGAGATTCACAGTGCAACATCTGGTGCACGCATTTGCAGGTGTTACAGTTGGGCTTGTGCAAGAGGCTTGCGTAAATAGCCTAACGTACCTAAGTTTGGAAACCGTTCTTAATGCTTCTTTAATCAATTCAATTAAATAATCAAAGTTTCCAGGTACCCTAAAATGTGACTATTACAAAAACAAACAAAAAATAACCCATGAAAGATGACCTGTTGGATAGCATTGCTGTTACATGATCTGTGTGTTCTGGAAATACTGGACTAGATTCAGAGATTGAATATAAGAGAGGAAAGTTACTCCTGGGCAAAACCATGTTTATTTTAGGGGGAGTCGAGTTACAGAATTGTATTCTTTGAATGCAGATAAATCTTTATATTGCTTACCGCACACAGATACTGATCAGCATTACTTTTACACTCTTATTTAGACTTAGGCCGGGAAACATCACCTCTCAACTCTAATACTGTTTGCAAAAGATGAAATATGACTCCCCTGAAATTTGCCCAAGAGTAATTTCCTCTCTTTTTTTCCATCTCTGAATCTACTCCACTGTTATCTTTTTTATTTTATTGCAGTTTTTATCCTACTAAATTGTTTAATCTTATTTATCAGGAGAATTTGGCTCTGTTAGGGAGGCCCAGTTAAAGATGGAGGATGGGTCACTGCAGAAGGTTGCTGTGAAAATGTTAAAAAGTAAGTGGATAAAAATGTAAAAACGTAGATTACATTACAGAATTACTGCGCATACGGCCCTTCCTCTCTTATTTTCTATCTCTGAATCTGCTCCACTATTATCTTATATTTTATTGCAGTTTTTATCCTACTAAATTGTGTAATCTTCTTTATCAGGAGAATTTGGCTCTGTTAGGGAGGCCCAGTTAAAGATGGAGGATGGGTCACTGCAGAAGGTTGCTGTGAAAATGTTAAAAAGTAAGTGGATAAAAATGTAAATTTAAAATGAAGTTTTCTTAAATATGAATAAAGGTGAGAAATGAGGCTAAATCATTTTTTTTTTCCCGCAAAGAACACTCTTTTCTGTCCTATTTTTACTTGGCACCTAATTATGACAAAGCTTTGGTTCCAGTGGGACGGATTTAGTCTCACCTTTCACATTTTGTCCTGCATATACCTCTGTATTGAATTTTTAGAAACAAAGAAGAAAACGCACCAGCACACTGCTATTATCCAGTAACTAATCTGACAATCTATCTGTAAAATAAAATGCAAAAACATTAGTTAAACACATTTTCAAATATCTGATAATCCACCTGCCACTTTCAAGGCCTATCTGCAAGAGGTGGTCCAAAGTCTAAACAGCGAGAGTCCCTATATTGGGTCATATATCATGTGTTTTTAATTTGAGAGCCATTTACTTTTGGTTGTCCCTATTTCAGAAATTTCTAAGCGAGGACTGCAACCTCTATCCCCCTCTCCTTGATCTGTTTTAGTCTGTTACGTGTTACCTCATACATTTATTACCTTGTTGTCTGTGGTTGCTTTACTTTTTACTTTTAGATTATATTTTATATTTAAATTGTATTTTATATTTTACTGTTTGTCAATTTCTGCCCTGTATGTCTGTACTCACTACTTTAAAGTTTTTATATTGAGTTTTTAGGGCAGAAAATTCCACACATACCAGCACACATTTATTTATTATGTTAATGAAAAAGTTAATATAGCTCTTCAATTATAACATGATTGGGTGGTAACAAACACACTGGGTTGGTAAGAGGGCCGTGCCCACAAGCTTACACTCTATAGGACAGTGGGTTTGATACATAAGGGCAAGTTCTATATATCACACAATGGGCCAGCCAGGTCCTATGGTAAGATCTTCGGTACTGATGGAAGATGGTGGATTTTCCATAGGGGGTTTCAGTAGTGAGTTAAATGTACGAAATAGGCATTTGGGTTTAGAAGCCTGAGTAGAAATGAAAGATGGAAAGTAAGAATGTTTGGCATTGTCCAGAGCATTTTGATAAGTAGACATATAGATAAAAGGCCTATTCACTTATGGATGTATTTTCAGGAAAAACATTCATATAGTTTCACAACCACTTAACACCACCAGAAAAAAACCCATTTCGTTAAATACATTCTTAGATTTTTTTGATGCTTTATATTCCAGAACACTGCATTGTTTTGCATATTTAATATATTAGACTATAAATCACTATTTTATGTCATTTATAACACAAAAGAAAATGAAGAGGAACAATATTAATTCTAAAGAGATTTATGGGGAACAAAGCTAATTTACAGGCATTCATCCAATCCAATCATCCAGACAAATGATCCAATATCACAAGCCATATAGTGACATTGGATGTAGAGTACATTTGTACTTCTATTAGATTTATACCATGTTAAATGAATTATGCATACACTTGCAATATTTGTGTTACAGACGTAGAGTTTTGCAAAACCTTGGAAATATATGAGCTTAATAATGAAGCATTACAGTTCCACAGATTGCTATACACTTCTCTCTTCATCTGTAGGCATAACATTCAGAGCAAATGAGTTAAGTTTTTAATGTGCTAGTCTTAAAGGGAAGATCTTTAAACCATTCCTGGCGTCTACATCACAAGAACCTTGTTAGAAGTGATTCCAATAGACAAGCACAGATTTCTGTTCCAGATATAATGAGCTTTCCAGATTCTAATTTCATAGCTTGTTCCTCCGCACTTTTCGCCTCTTCTAACATCCTCCTTTCTCCTGCCAGCGGAAATTTTCTGCTCAAGCGACATTGAAGAATTCCTGAGAGAAGCTGCTTTCATGAAGGAATTTGACCATCCAAACGTCTGCAAATTAATAGGTACCACGTTTGACATAGTATATGCTGCTTGCTCTGCTAATAGTCAATGATTTGTTTTTTTATTTTATTTTATTGGGTTATGCTCAAAAACTTTCCAATATTTGACATTTGTGCTGACTTTTATTTAAACTTACTAGGTAAAGGTAAAAATATCATTGGGCCGGGTCCTGAACTAAGGCCGACGGGACTTACGCAAGTCATTGGCAGACCCTTCAGTAACGATGGCTGTATCCCTGCCATATAGGCGGGGATAGCCATGTAAATGAGGGGACAGGGCGGGGAAGCTCTGTTACGACTAGGTCTGCGGCCGTATGGCCATAGACTTAGTCGTAAAAGTTAAGGTAGGAATCTGGACACGTAAGTGTCCAGACTTACAACAGAGAGTGCAGGGGGCGTGCATTGCCCGCTACGGGAGCGTAACTACGGACCCCACACGCACGTGATGCGTACGGGTGTCAGGATCTGGCCCATTGCTATTATCCTATCCACATTATAGTATATCCTCTCATAAGGTAAATCTAGGCTGGTCACCATTTAACAGTTATTTAAATGTTATGGACATACATAGTTTGTAGATAATGCATTCATTTTAATCGGTTATTTGTTACTATGGACCATAAAATCTGAAACCCAAAACAGGAGCCCTGTCTCCAAAATTTAGCCATGGCAAGATGGGGCAATCTAAAGCATTGGAACAGATTGGGTGACTGCAGAACAGACGCTCTGGAGCTGTCCTTGTGGGGGATTTTATTATAAGGGATGTCCAACTGAAAAGAGCATCAGATGAAGGCCTTGTCGGGAACTATAGCAATAATTGTAGGTGGGATTAATTTTCCTGATGTCAACTGGGATGAGTCTTTTCTCAGCTATTCTACAAGTGGGGAAATTTTTAGTTCATTACTGGGAACGTCCCACAAGCAAGTGACAAGAGAAGCCCACTCACAAAGAGGTAATCTTATATTTGAAGCTTACAATCGGTGACAGGATCACAGAAGTATGTGTTGGGTCTTAAAGACTGCGTGTACGCAACCTGCGTTGCAACAAGTAACGTAGATTACGTTACAGAATTACCTCGCATGCGCAGTAGAACATATCGGACAACTCCGGCCACATATGCAATGTGGCCGGAGCTCTGCATATGACCCAGAATTGCTGAGCCAGTCACTAGTAACAGAATTACTGAGCCAGTCACTAGTAACAGAATTGCTGAGCCAGTCTCTAGTAACAGAATTACTGAGCCAGTCACTGGTAACAGGCCCGGATTCACACTACCGGACGTATAGCATATACGTCCGTAGTTTACCATTTTTTGCTACTGCGAATGCGTATTCAATTTTTTACGCAATCTACGTATCTTTTCGATAAGTAGATTACGTATATGCGGTCTTAAAGACCTGTAACTTTCAGATCACCACCAAATACCCAGGTTTTTGCCGATTTGGTGATGATGTTAAAGGGGTTTTAGGGAGACTGACGGAATGGTCAGGAGTGTGGCAACTGCAGTTTTTTGCAAAAAAATATAAAATCATGCACTTGGGACTGAAAAACCAAAAATCTAAATATAGCATTAAATGCAATATATTATGAGAAGTAAGTTTAATGGTAGCCAAGCAATGTAACAAATCAAGTGAAGTTAGATGCACACAGAAGGGGCTTGACCCAGACCTACGCTCGCATGCGAGCTAACGCTGATCGTAAGCGTAAAAACGGCATTAAAAATGCACTGCGCATGCGCACAGTGACAACTTCCGGTCGTACCAAAGACCTTTTCGTAGTGGCGTTTCTGCCGTCCGTATTGTTTGCGTTTTTTTTCCGATGATGGGGCGTGTTTATAGTACGAAGTTAGTACGGACGCTGGAGTTAAGGAATGTAGGCGGGGGGGCCATTTAAATTGTACAGTATGGGCGTGCTTAGCCCGCTACGAACAGTGCGTCGCTACGAAAATACGTACGAACACAGGGAAAAGTTAGGGTAGGGTTCGGCGAGCGTAATGAAAAGAAGGTAAGGGGCGAGCGGATGGAAGCTAAACTAGGTACAAGCAAGGGGAGTGCCTATTGCCGTGCATCGGTGGTACGTTTGGCGATAATACACTACGCACACCAGCGTAGGTCTGGATCAGGCCCAAGGTTCATAGCACTGTACATGCCCATATGCTTTCAAAGATGATTACTTAGCCCATTTAAGCCATATTTCGCAATTGTACATTATACTTCATGGCATAAAGCAAAGTACAGCTTAAATCAATGAACATATTCATATCTGTCATTATGTTGTGGGCAGGGGGAGTGAATTAGTAAATACCATGTGTTTTAAAGGCAGATGGAGAGTAAAAGGCGGATGTTCCAAATGTAAATTGACAGTTTATATTGTATCTTATTATGTGAACTGTGGATATTTTAATATACATTAATGTTACTTTGTATAGTATAACAGTTATATCAACAGGTGCCTTTTAAATTGCTCTTATTTGTAAATATGATAAGGTGTAAAATCTCATTTTACACCTTATTATATGAGCTAAGTACACACAGGAGAGGGTCTTGTCTCTTTAGCAGAGCTGCAGGATTCTGTCCCCGCAGCTCTGCTGTAGTGATTAGATGCTGCATGACTGGAAGGTGAGTATAGGAGGAGGAAGCTGCTGGGCCAGAATCCGGTCCAGGAGCCCTTTAAGACTGGTACAGACCATTAAAAACAGTACTATACCTGCTAAATAGGTACAGTTGGAGGATGTGGGGTTTTTTTTCTGTTTTATTTTGATGGCTGGGCAGGACCATGGACCATGCACTGATATCCACTATATCACAAGCACATGTGGATGGGCCACCCTTAAATGCTTTGTAAAAATGTCTGTGTACTCCAAAGGGTAATAAATGCTATATAAAACAAGAATAGATTTTGTTTTATATTGTCCACATCATGGAAGTAAATCACAAGGGCCAGAATACCCCCTGGCAAATACTAATAAAACCACAAACAGTTTAATAAAATATAAAAAATCATTATTACCACCCCTCTTCCTCCCCACATACATGCAACTATTTCAGCCTTTTTATTGATTACCAACTATATGGGCATCCTTGGCATCTTGATTTGTTCATCCATTTTTACTTGGCAAAAAATACACCCTTAATGAACAACACAACTTGGCACTAGGAGAATCCCTGTCAGAATGAATAGAAGCCAGGAGTAGAGTTTTATTCATAATAGTGGCTTTTCCCACGCCCTTAAACTCAAGCAACCCGGAGTGAGGGGAGATCTGCTATTAGAGATATAGTTGTGTCTCTCCTGGTCCCCATTTGGCCAGTAGCCTCTCAGGAGGCTTTCTCCTAGACACGATACAGTTCTTCTCTATTATCTAGTTAGTTTTGGTAGTATATCTAAGTGGTTAGCTTAACTAAAGCTGGCCATACACTAGAGCGATTATCGGCTCGATCTCCCACTTATTGGTGATTTGACGAATTATCGCTGTAGTGTGTGGTGCCGATTTTTTTTCCCAAAAAGCACGATCATTTTCCCAAAATGGCCACCAGCAGATAATAGCATCTTTTGGAATTCCTGAATAATTATCGTTTGTCGTTAGCAAACTAGTGCAGTGAGTGGGCATTTCAGATAATCGTACAAGATTTAAAACTATTTTTTATGTTCTTTCCACACCCCTGTGTGTCTATGTATATGTTCACAACGTCCTTCCTGTTTATTACACCTGATACGCATTCAGCAGACCTGTACTTGCAATTGTCATCCTATAATTATGGATTAAAAGAACATATTTTTCAACTAATTTACTTTATGGAACCAAACATGGAAACAACATGCAGAGACTTTTGAATTTCACACAATGTTTCTTATCTATTGCATTAAAGGGTATTCACGAACGTACAATAATAGCAACGCTGTACAAAGGAAATGACGATTTTCTAACATCCTGTTCCGGCTTGACTCCTGAAATGTTGCTGTCAATCACCCTCTGAACTGCCTTTTATGTAAAACATGGGCAGATTATCGCATAGTCTGTGGGCATAAAAAATTTTATGCACACCGAGAAAAGTACTGAAAAATCTGCCTTTTTTCTTTTTTTGGCCAGACAATCGCATAGTGTATGGCACCGATATCGTTACTTCTCAATAGAGGAAAAATTGGTAAAATTATCGAGAACTTCACGCTGTGACGATAATCGTCCTAGTGTATGGCCAGCTTTAGAGTCTGTAGAGATTATCTGGGGATTAGGCTCCCAACCACTGCTAAACTTTATACAGTATATTGTTTTATTTAAACTTCAATTTACACAGTACCAAAGATTGCTTTTGTTGTTTTTTTGTAATGATATTTTTAATGTATTCAATTATTTATCTTCTCCTTCATGGGTAATGACATGCACTAATCGTGTTTGGCTTTGGAAGACATTATTATGAAGGTTGTTGCTGTGTTAGTCAGCAGCAGCAATCCGATGTACGAAAATAGCATTATGTGAGTGCACAGATGGGAATTCACTTAAAGTAATGTTATTATGAAAATGAAAGTTAGCCCTAGTAGCCGGAGACTGTATTTACTGAATGTTTTAGTGCATATATTTTCTTTTCTCCAAAGCATTACTATCTTTTTCCATTAAGGGGACAGTAAAACAGGTCTTTAAAATAAATATTTTTCTTTTTATAATCTACACGTTTATTCTGTAAATTTACTTTTTGCAGTGATATAATGGTGACATTTGTTACATATGGCCAGATCCAGACTCTGTGTGCTCTCCGTACGTGCGGGGGTCTATCAGTCTGCAAGAGAGAGTGGAGAGAAGTGGACTCTGTGACTCCCCTCTCTCTTGTGAATACTTGTGTGACTTACGCTGCCATAGGACTACTGATCTGCTCTTAAATACTTTATCCCCCCCAACTAATTTAAATGCTTCCCCCGCCCACATTGGCGGTTAAAAGGGAAGCACAGTTCCTTTCCTTGGAATACCTATCGTAAAACACACGTAACATCTGAAGGGCGCATGCGTCCTCCACTCAAAACACCCTGCGTGCATAAGTGGGGTGACGTGCTCAGGCCTGGATCTGTCCCATAGTTTTTTATTTCAGTATAAAGTTTACCTCCCACTCAGAACAGTGCAGTGTGTGTGAATGGCTCCTCTGTGACTGTGATCAAACAAAATAGGATCCAAACTAATTGTCCAGAACATTAAATCATGTCCGCACAAGGGCTTAAGCTGGCCATACACTAGAGTGATTATCGGGCTGATTCTTCAATTATCGCGTTAGGACCCGAATTATTGCTCAAGTGTAGGGTAACGATTTTTTGGACGAACATTCAATAATCGTCCAAGAAGGCCTCTTGTATGATTATTTGATCTTTTGACATGTTTGATTCAAATTGTTCCAAAGCTCCAGATTTTGTGTTAAATCGCATAGTGTATGGGCATTTAATGATAATTTACAAATCTTCGGCGATAATTTTATATTGACATAGAGGCGTGCTTATGCAAATGAACTGTCTCCTGTCATGAACCTTCATTGCATAAATAACACCTTATAGATGCATGTCTCCCCTTGATTATCTACAGCTGTGAAAAATGTCTAAAATCATCTGGATTATTCTCACAAATTTCTTGTAAGAGTGAAATATGAGAAAATTATTCCCTTTTCTTTAGCCATTCCTTCGCCCAACATTTATCATGGTGACGAATATTTCTCTTTTTTCTCTCTTTTTGCTGCGTTAGAATAACCATAAAAAGGGCGAATATTCCAAGAACTCTTGTATTTGCATCCATCACAGTATCAAAGAACAAAGAGCTAGCTACAACAGGAAGTTATATGACTACTTCCTATTGTCTACGTCAGTAAAACCCACATGTTAACGACTGCCCTTTATGTTAATTTTAACAAAAAATCGTACGACTATAAAAGAAAATTGGACTGTGTATGGGCAAAAGCGATTTTTTTATGACGACAAAACTAGAACTGAAATCGTAGGTTTTTTTCAACGTTCATAAGATTATCGAATGAAAAACATGTAATGTAAGGTGCCGATACCATGAGGGACTCATGATTATCAAGATTATCGACGAATTCATGCGATTTTTGATCTCTAGTGTATGGCCAGCTTTAGTCCACTCCAGGGCTGTAACTAGTGGCCTGAAAGCAGGGATCTTGATTTTAAGCGGTTTACTTGGATTGCATGCCATGTGACTTTGAGCACACTATCAAACAATGACTAGAAATAACTTACTCATTCACTATTTTTTATTATTATTTTTTTCAGCTTTTCACTGAGGCACTAGCTATAAGCCTGTCAAAATGACAGTAAAAAAATAGGAGTACAAATACACTCTCCTCTCACGCCACCTGCGGCCGCCCCTCTCCTGTATATTCCTGGGACGCCGCACTCATTGGTCTATCCCAGTCTCTCATTTAGAAAGGTGAAGAGCAGTGTCAGCTTTAATAGATATCAATATATAAGTCAGTGCACAAATATTCACACATTAAACAAGATTCAGGCAAGGATTTTTAAACATATAATGCACAGATCTAAAAGCCATAATGTATCTGGTATATAAAGGGGAAAAAAACAGAGTCTATGGGCCAGATTTACTAAGCTGCGGGTTTGGAAAAGTGGAGATGTTGCTCATAGCAACCAATCAGATTCTAGCTGACATTCTCTAGTTTGTAATAGAAAAGGGAGAGCTAGAATCTGATTGGTTGCCACAGGCAAAATCTCCCCGTTTCCAAACCTGCAGCTTATTAAATCTGGCCCTATGATTGATAATAAGCAATAAATGGACATGCATGGGTGCCCCCCAACCAAACAATAAAGGAAGGTTCACTCCTCCATGAGTATAGGAGGATCTTTAGCATGCATTCATAATTCATAAATCTTTTACAGAAACAGTTCCTCTTCTATATAGTTTCAGACAAGATGTTAATAAATCCCTTCCACGTAAAGAAGTTTTCTACTCTCCTTTGCAAGGAAGCCTCCAATCAATATATACTAAATAGATAAAAAAAAACAAATTTCTCATAACACAAGGTCATAGGAGGGGGTATAGTCTGAATCCATGTTTAAAGAATATATTTACCTGACACTGAAATAGCCAGAAGCAGCTTTTTACATCCGGGAGGTAAACAAATTCCTTTAGAGAATATACCAAGGACTGTGTGTAGCTGTTAGAGGGAAAGAACTCCATACTTACATACATACTTCTGTAACAAATCTCCATACTTGAACCCAAAACTCTTAATCAGTGGGAAGTGCCACAGGCAGTGATCTAGGCCTGCCTCAATAATGCTCATTTAGTATCCTCTTACAGGAGAAATATATGCTCTGTGTGCAATGCTAATAAACATTTTATGGTAGGTCATGGTTGGTTATACTTTGGAAGCAGCTGCCAAGGCTCGGAGAATGTAATTTATCAAAATTAATGGGAATCATTCCACCCGCATAAAAATAGCTGTTGTTTTAGAAGTGTGATCAAGCTGAAAATAAGTAAATGAGCATAATGGAGTGAATTGCCTTATGCTTAGACAATGGCATTATTGGTCTGTCATGATAGATAGCAGGAGAGACTGGAGACGAATAGCCAAAATTTTGACCAGAATCTTGAAATCTAAATTCAAGAGTGTAATGGGGCAATAAGAAGAAGTTTCCTTGGGGATTCTTACTCAGCTTCCATATAAGGATTGTAAGAGTCTTGTTAAACGATGGGTAGGAAGGGCATTCCTTGTGAATTGTACACAATATAGTTCCAATAATATTCGTTCAATTTCTAAACCAATACCACTGGGGCCTGGGGACTTTTGTAACTTTAAATTACAGATTGCCAGTGTTATCTCCTCAGTAGAAATGTAGTCCTCCTGGATATCTACATGGGGTTGAGACAGTAAGGGCAGATTGTCTCCTCTAGTAATCTGTTTTGGGTCTATCAGAGGGATTTAGAGTATAATTTAGAATAATGGGCCTGATCCAGAACAACACTTCGGAGCGAATTTGCGCGTGGCAGAGACGTAAAATCGCTGTTTTGTACGCACTGCGCATGTGCACCATAGAAAATATGCACATTAACGTAGCGTAATAGTGAACGTATGGATCATTCACGTATGTGACACGTAAATTCTTACATGTGGGCGTGCCAATTTTACGTGTGTCCAAAATACGTTTGAAATACATGAAGTAAGCGGGGGGTGGTATTTAAAGTGTACAGTATGGGCGTGCTTATCTGCGTAAATTCGTCTAGCCCATACGTACGTGTGCATATGACTGCGGTTACGTTGGAAAAAGTTAAGGTAGGGTTTGGAAAGCGTATCTTAATACGTACGGTCAAGGGGTGTGCCGAGGGGAGTGTATTGAATTTACGCGCACGAAAATACGCTACGCGAATAAACGTACGGCAAACCTAGTTCTGGATCTACCCCAATGTTTCTGGAAGATGTCTACAATTCTTATGGGACTAATCTACTGTCTCCCCTGGCCATATTGGCCAAGAGAATTCCCGATTTCTTTCCCACCTATAAAAAAAAATAGTTTTTCATAAAATCAGTTTGTTGTGCTATGAGGAAGCGTTCTATTGTTTGGCACTCTTTGTGGTCTCACACAGTGTCTTCCCTCTGGCTATGAACATAATTATTATCTAACCGACTAGCCATTCACTGCATTGCTGTCTGCCGTTCATGAGTTTCCCTATATTATGACACGCCTTGGAGGCCTCCCAGCAAAGGATCAGGTTGTCCCAAGAAGCCAGATTGTTGTTCAGGTTGTTCCAGTGATAGTTTATCCATCGAAAATTTCTTCTGTCTTGTCTTGTCTTTTAACTGGATAATAAATAAAACAACTACTCACTATGGGAGTAGAGTGTGAATATTTAGAGGTAAAAGTATACACTCTTAACACCCATGTAATTAGTATGCAATGAAAACTTATATTCAAAGACCGTCCAGCATACACTATGTATGTGTATGTACCTGCACCAGGGCAGGTGCATGTTGATATGCTTAAATCTATCATACAAGTGCATTTTTTCTATGCATGCGCAGTGTTTAAAAAAAAAAACATTTGCTTACGCTGAAAACGCCCCAGCATGCACTTAACTCTCCATGACGCCCTATTAGAGGTCACTAAAGAATAAATGTGCCATGCTATGATGGAACCTACTTGCCAGATCCATTGTAGGATAAGGCTTTTGACTGGTTCATCTAATTCATTCTATGTCAGAGACATTCAGGGTCTTTACAGAGCTGTACAAATGTCTTTCATTTTTTTCATAAAGTGCTGAATAAAGTGAGGGTTGATGAAATAAAAAAAATCCCTGTGTTTTTGCTTTTGATGAAACACAAGAATTGAATGTTTGCCTTTATATTATTTAACATTACGGCAACCCAATAACCCCCCAAAATTTTTCCAAACTAGGCGTGAGTCTGAGAAGTCGTACCAAGGGAAGGCTGCCAGTTCCAATGGTGATTCTTCCATTCATGAAGCATGGTGACCTACACACCTTCCTATTGATGTCACGCATTGGAGAAGACCCAATTGTAAGTTTGGGATACTATAGTCATGCTATATTTGTTTGCTTGTTGATGGTCAACTATTTTACTTTCATAATGGATCTATTAAACATTAAATTTAACACTACATAAAGCTAATCTGGTCCCCATAGCAGTGCCAATAAGGAAATTATTTCCATAACAGTGTCAATGTGTGAAAAAAATTATGTCTACCCCACTGTCTTCTTGCATATCAATTTTTATTTTGTATGATTGCCTGTTCCCTATTCCTGATGTCATATAGGCTGTTTGAACCATGCGTTATTCAGTAAAGGAAGTTAGTGTACTCCTGGTTTACAATGCTGGATCCCCACTGGATCCAGGCTTCTGTGCTTATCAATCCTTCACTATACTATTTCCATATGTTCCCCACTTCCCATTTGCATAAGTGCAGTCTTCAGAATTTTGGATCCGGAGGTCTGGGAACCCTACTGGAAGTACAATGTGCATTTGTGAAATGTTCAGGTGGTGGTCTGAAATGCGCCTAATGGTTACCAATCTGCACGTATGCAAAATAAAGAGGAGAATGAGTAGGAAACTTTGTCCCGGGCCTCTCCCCCTCCCAGAGTGGCCCTGGTTAGTGAAATAATTTGATGAAAGTAATATAATAGAGATGGTCATTCAGTGCTTGATGGACCTGGCATGTAATTTTCTGATGGATGATTTGGCAATGTATTGTTGCTGACTGTACAGTACATTGTGCAGTGAGGTAGAAGCTGCAGCCAGCAGGGAAGCCAGACACCATGAGCCTGATCCAGACCTACGACGCCCGCTGTATTTAAGGCGGGCAGATGCGTAAGATCGGAATTTTTGCCGATCTGCGCATGCGCCCGGCAGATGTTGCCCGGCGTAATCAGTGTTTATCTGTGTGCATTATCGGGCATCCGTAACTACAGCGTAGTTACGGAGGAAGGGACAGGCAGCTCCGTAACAACGCTATAGTTATGGAAGGTAGGTGGGGGGAGGGAGGAAAATTAGGAAGGAGGGGCTGGGTTAGGGCCTTACGATCATGTGGCTGGCGTAATTACACAGTGTTACGCCAGCTGAAGTTAGGGTAGACTTCAGCCGGCTTAACAGTGTGTAATTACGCCAGCCACAGGGGGAGTGTCTGGGGGCAAGTGCATAGGAGCTACGCTGGCCGTAAATTCGCAAAACGGCACAGCGTAGCTCTGGATCAGGCCCCATATCTCAAGCTAATTCATACACAGTGTTGAATTTCTACAATGCTAGATAGCCCTTGTAGCTGTTTGAGTGTGGTATAGGTAGCATGCTTCACTAACAGACACTGAAATTGGGCAGTGCTCTAGTAAGAGCCAATCAGTTAAGCTGGATACACAGGATGGTCAGTGGTCAGATTGGACGGATAATGGATAAGTGTGTACACTTACAAGACCGCTCATTACATCCAATAGTGCTTGTTTACAAGTGTGTACACTTCCATGACTGCTTCATTTAATTCATCTCCCGATTCTGACGTCATGAAGCACCCTCTTTAAAAGGCAGTCTGGCGGAAATGGAAAGTGTGAACGGCGAGGCAATAGTTTCAGCAGCCAAAGGTTGCTGTAAAACTGGGCAAGTGTGTACAATAAATTGGTTGTTGTATCTGCGACCTTGGTCTGCTGTAGGATTGTGTAAACAGTCTGGCCTGGAGCTGGTTATAAAGAGGTTTGGACAAGTGAGTACCCAGCTTTCAGGTATATTTTCTGCAGCATTTACAATGCATTCACCCTGATCCCTGGTGTCTTTGTAATGTAAGTCCTCAGCTTCCTCATGGTGGAATGGCCACCACTGAATGGCCCATACGTTCTCAGCTTACTAGGCAAATCCAGTTTCCCAGAAATAGCTTTGTGTATATAGAAAATAATTTTATAATAAGTCCAGCTCTAGAATAAATAAAACCAAACCTTCACCTTTTGTAATAGTCAGGAAAATGCCCCTAACAATGCCACATGGACACATCTCGATGTGTAAAGACCATATAGTGCAACGACATAAAAAAATTGCACAACTTTTTCTTACCTTATAAAGAAAGTCAGGTGTTTTGTGAACAGATCCATCTCTGGAGAACTATTCTAACACTATTGGGCCGTATTCAGAGATCCATTTTTTTTGTGAAGTTCAATGCGTATTTTTAGGATCGGATCAAGTGCGCATGCGTAGTAACTTTATGTACGTAGTTTACGTTGAATATACGCACGTAGGTGCCTAACGGATGTACTTGTAAATCGCACTTGAGGACATATACGCGCAGAAATCAGACGTATGGAAAAATTACCATAAAAGTGGGTGGGGAGAGGCATTTAAATGAACGCATGGAGGTCCAGTTATCAAGAATCGCACGGACGGAGCACGTAAGTACACACGTATAGAACAGAGTGGTCTATGGACTCATAAGTCACCGGCCGCACGTCCGGGAGAGGGGAGTGTCGGGGTTGTTGGTGGGTGTTTCCTTGCTCTGTTCATGCGTATAGTTGCATACTTTTAAAAAAACGGATCTCTGACTACGCTCCACTGAGAGAGGAATCCATCACTCTGTTAGAAAAGCACAAATGTCTACCAATGTATTAGTTCATAGTAGGTGCTGGGAGGACATGGGAGAAAAGAGGGTAATTTGGCAAGGAGCAAGCACTTACTGACAAACATTATATATTGTACCTAAATACATCCATTATCCCAGGGATAACTCTCCTGAGAACTACATGCTGAAAACTTCTTCTGATTCTTCTTCTTCATGATTTGATTACTCGCTCCTGAGTAGTTTTTAATGCGGCTGATTACATTTTCAGATTTCAAGAAGTAATGACACACAGAAAGAACGCCCTTAATCTAAAATGGGTTTCAATGCAGCATTCGGCCTACAAATCAACTTAAACGTAACTTTCTTGTGTACTGGCTGCAGTGCTAGAGG
>WWET01002359.1:170374-180918 GCA_011038615.1 Limnodynastes dumerilii
ATATTTGTAAATATCATTATTTACTTTATGGTCACTGTTTTGATTTCGTATTCATTTTTAGTGGGCATTTGGTGTCACTCTCTGGGAAATAGTGACCCTGGGACAAACCCCTTATGCTGGTATTGAGAACTCTGAAATCTACAGCTACCTCGTTGCTGGGAACAGATTGAAGCAGCCAACGGACTGTTTGGATGAGCTGTAAGTAAAGTCCACCTGTGTCCATATCCTGCAGATAATCAAGTCTGGCCATGCTGTGCAAGCATCTTTTATTGTGAGATGTAGCTGAAAGATCTAAAGGCGGGTTGATCAAAAAATAAGGCGTAATGAGAGCATCTGCTGTACATTCAGTGTGGCTTCTGCTACTCATTAAAAAGTAAATGTATTTACAATTTGCCTGGGTGCCAGGGAACAGAGACTGCATGAATTCTTGCCCTACAAATCTTATTTCAGTATTGCCCCCTAGAAACTGGCAGTGGACAGTGATAATTCAAGACTGGATTGTAGATAATGGAAGCGTTTGTCAGGAGATTACATGTTTATTGAAGCAGTAATCTATTGTGTGCTACTATACAATTCACAATCTCATCTAGAAAAGATAGGGAAATCTTTAACAGTATGGTTATATGCCTATACACTCCATCATAGAATCCTCTAAAATAATATTGCTCTTATTGGACCTGATTCACACTTAAGAATCTTCTTAAAATAAGAACTTAGTCACACCTGGGCTGAACCATGTTGATTGCAGGGGAGTCATATTTCATCTGTTGCAAAGAGTACTAGTGTTGAGAGGTGATATTTCCCAGCCCAAGTCTAAATAACAGTGTAATAGTAAAGCTGGTCAGTATCTGTGTGCAGTAAGAAATTCAAAGATATATCCCTGCATGCAAAGAATACAATTAAATTAGTTCCCCCTGAAATCAACATGGTTTTGCCCAGGAGTGACTTTAAGTTCTTATTTTAAGAAGATTCTTAAGTGTGAATCAGGTCCATTGTATGGATTTTCTTCTCTTAACAGTCCTTTAAGAATAGCTACCTGTGTTCTAATATAAGCCCATCATGATTTACCCATTCAGCTCCATATGCTCCTTTAATATACAGCCTGTACACAATTGGCTAAGCACCAGAGGATCATAGAAGTGCAGGTATTGGTTGCATTATTTCATCCAAACTGTGTCCAACACATATAACTCCAACATGTATGTTATTTGGGCAGAAGTCTGAACATGTGTATAGTTTGTATGATATGTGTAATAGCTGTTAAAGAGGAGATGGGTGTTTACCTTAAACCTATAACACTTGCCGTTTTTGGTACTTCCCATAAGAACATACCTACTAGTATAAGACAGGGGCAACCCTCATATGTATGCTAACCAAACTACTGGATGCACTTTCTTAAACAATCATGTTGAATAAAATGTGACTAATCGAACACTTTTTATACTTCCCATTCCCAACTGGACCAACAACTTAGTAGTGGTCTGTTCTCAGCATTGCTGTGTCTATAACAGCTGCAGAGCAGTGGTAACTCCTCATGATGCTTCATCAGGGCCATCCTTTCCACCGGGTACTATGGACAGGTGCCCATGGCCTCACAAGTCTAGGGGCCCTTGAGCACTGCTGCTCATCCCCAGCAGTCAAGGCATTTTCCCATTTCCAAGTAAAAGACTAGTTTTGTGGCTGCGCTGGTGTTAACCTAAATAACCAGAGGCTATATATGGCTGTATAGATAAAAAAAAATATAGTAAAAAAAAAAATATATAGGACCATATACATTCAACACATCCAATAATTAATAAAAATTCACAAATAGATAAATAAATTCATAAATAAACATCCAAATTCATAGATAAATATCCTTCACTTTAGATAAAAAACAAATTGACTGGTGTGCAATGTAGTAATAATCCTCTGATCTAATATATTATTATTACTACATTGCACACCTGTCAATTAGTATTTTTATCTATACAGCCATATATAGCCTCTGGTTATTTAGGTTAACACCAGCGCAGCCACAAAATTAGTCTTTGAATTTCTTTTACTTAGATATTTTTTTTTCTTTAGGGTGTGGGACCCTGGTGACTAGTTTGGTTGCTGCTATAGGTGTTTTTATGTTTTAGGTGTTTAGGTGGGAACTACTTATTATTTTATTGCGTGATCATTTTCCTATTTCCGCTGGGGAGCTGGGGTAATCCCCAACTCCCTAGGAGCCACAAGTGAAATCCGCCGGCCGCTGCTTCACCTCTTATAGAATGGATCAGAGCTTTCAAAAGGGGAATATTGAAAGATTGGAAAAACTGGGGGACTGGAGAGACATGATGGGGCACTGGAGGGCTGCAGACATGATGGAGCATACTGGGGGACTGGAGACCAGGCCTGGCAACAGAAATATTGGGGTCTGGTACACTCATGTATTTGGGGGCCCCACCCTTCAATAGTGTCAATGCTGCCCCCCCGTCGCCAGGCCTGCTGGAGACACTTGAAGATACTGGGGGGGACTGGAGACCTGATGGGGTTATGGGGGAGGGGCTGGAGAAACATGATGCGGGATACTGGGGGGAGCTGGAGACATTATGGGGCATACTGAGGAGGGCTGGAGAAACATGATGCGGTATAATGGAGGGGTGGAGAAAAGATGGGGGATACTGGGGGGGACTGAAAACATGATGGGGGATACTGGGAGCTGGGGAAACATTAATGATAAGATATATAGTCTGTATTGTGTGGCAGTTTTTAGGAAGAAGTGGGAATTGTATAGCAGAGACTAGAACACTGGGGCAGATCCTGAACTACGCATTTCTGCGAATTTACGTGTGGTATACACGTAAATTCGCAGTTTTGATTGAACTGCGCATGCGCACCGCAGAAAATACGCACATTCGCGTTGCGTATTTTCAAACGTAAGGATAATTCACGTATTGCGAACGTAAGTAATTACGTGTGGGCGTGCCAAAATTACGTTAGCGACGAATACGTGCGAATTACGTGAAGTAGGCGGGGGGTATTTAAAGTGTACAGTATGGGCGTGCTAAGCTGCGTACGTTCGCGTAGTCTGTACGCCCGTTAGCGGACGTACTGTGTTACGTATGGAAAAGTTAAGGTAGGGTTTGGGTAGCGTATTTTCACAAAATACGTCCGTGCAGGGGGTGTGTTAAGGGTAGCGTAGCGAATTTACGTACGCGAAAATTCGCTACGCGAACAAACGTACTGCAAACGTTGTTCAGGATCTACCCCACTGTCTGTATTGTATAGTGGTGACTATGGTTTACTCTCTTTTATTGTGGTTACAAGATTGTGGTTTATGATGCTTATTATAATCTAGTATGGTCACTGGTGTTAAATTGTTAAACACCGGCTATGTCCAGATGTCTGACTGGACAAATAAGAAGAGGGCAGGAGGCTGGCAGGACATACGTAAGGAGGGGGCATAATGCACACAAAGAGGAGGAGTTTTGATGGCAGTAGAGACACACAAGATGAGGCACAGAAGGAGGGCACAGTGCAATGACAAAGAAGAAATATTGCGATAATGCGATAATGAAGGGGCAGTAGTGTCATTAAGGGGCAATGTGATTCAGGAAGGCAGAAAGTGATTAAATATTATTATGTTGAAATATATGTTTGTTTTTTTTATAAGCTTATAATGTTCAAAAGTATTGGTTACATTTTTATTCCAGTAAATTCCTATAGGGGCCTCTGTGCATTGCTTTGCCCAAGATAGTCTTGATCAGGACTACCACCAAATCATCATAATACATCTATGGGCTGGAAACAGAGATCAGCTTTTCTTCAAATTTCCTTATGTGTGGATCACAGGCTTTTTCTGTACTGCGCATACGCACACATCCATGCAACCCAATTGGAAAGCATTGCGACCCATCTAGACTCAAGTGGAATGACACTTCTGACACAGTTCAGTACAGGTGCAAGAACCTTTAGTTCTCCAGGTGTTGTGCAACTACAAGTGCCATCATGTATATGCTGTTGAAGTATGCTGGAACTTGTAGATTCACACCATGTTGAAGTGCTGCAGGTTGCCTATACCTGGTAAAAGCATTCCCTCTCTCATCATACTGACCCAGACATCAGCAAGAAAGCAGTGGAAGAAATAGTAACACCTCAAAAACCACAAAATACCACAAGCATGCCCTAAAGCAAGCAAAATAAAAGCCTAATTTGTCTGCTTAATAATCCAGTACCCAAAGTCGTTCTCCTATATTATATATATATAATATATATATATAATTTTTTAACAGGCTTTTATAATAACATCATCAGACTATGTAGCGCTTTACAATTTTAGCAATCATTATATCATCATATTATAGACTGGGTGATAACAGACAGACTGGGTGGCCGCAAACACTCTATAGGACACTGGGGATTGATACATATTACACAATGGACCGGGCCAGCTTGTAAGGTAAAAGCACTCACTAACTGCTGTGTGACTGGATCATACAGAGCACTAGCAGGAGGGAGGGGAATTGTAATATGGAATTATGTGTTAATGCATATAGAGATGGAATAACGACAGCATCCTGAGTGCCCAAGGCAATATGGGCTAGAACTTATTCATATTAAGTAATATAGGGATAACCTTCACAAAAGATTAAAGTGTTATTTATACTAAGGTGTGTTCAGGAATATAGAGAGGTCAGTTGTTTAATCACAGACACACTGCAGAGTGCAAGCTACAAGTACACTGCTCAATGCATGAATCGTGACTTCACACACACAACTATAGGAGCCATAGATGGCACCCAACATGTCAACCAGGCCCCTGACTTAGTATGTGGGAGCTGGAGGGGGCACTGCAAAATACCCTTTCTCTGGGCACCATGGCATCTAGCTACAGCTAGGTGTGAACTGTATGATATAGTTTCTCCTGGTCACTATGCATAATGTAGTCAAACCCTCCTGACTTTCTACAGTCTGATGTTGTGAAAAGTTTCCCAGGTGCAGTGAGAAGTCTCCAGCCAGTAGAAGGCATGTCTCAACTTCCAGTAGCAGACATTAATAGGTGCTGAGAAGATGAAATACTTTATAGTGAAGCTTTGGGTGATATGCGATCATCTACTGATAAAGTAGAGTAAGTTTTCATAGTCACAAAATAAACTACAATTATATATATATACACACACATACACACATACAAGACTATGTCTATGGATTATTTCAGGAGTATACTTTGTTCTTGATGATGCAAAAAAGCCATTCAAAATTACATCACCAACAAGCACAAAATCATATTCAAACTTCGCCCACATCCCCATAGGAGTCAGAAGTGTTAATAATAATAATGGCTTTTTAAAGAACATTTTTAATCCCATGCAGTCCTGACATTGGAAGGTGGGTGGAAACCTATTATGTCTGAGATGTAGAAAGCTACAAAATTAAAGGCACATTCCACCATATCACAAAAATATACTTGTTTAAATTGTTTCAGTTTAATACTTCTAGTATTGCACTCATTAAGATATCCCTGATGGTAAGAAATTTTAATGTTCCTTTTTTAATTTCTTAGATGGTAAAAGAAAAAAAAAAATACACAGAAGTCCTTAGTTTACTACCTTTTTTTATATCATAAACATTTATAACAAGAATACAGAATTTGGTGATGTAAGAGGCAACATAATTGTTGGTATTGCAGTGCCACCTTGTGGTAGGAGTCATGTAGAAAGACCAATAAAATAGTTAAGTTTTATGTTACTATAGTTATTACCACAGCTTTGCTACCATCTAGTGCATTGAATTAGTGCAGGCTTATCCCAGCTAACGAAGGTTGCACTCTGATATTTTCATGAGTCAGTGGTTTAGCCTGGCTGAAGTCATAGCAGAGGTGTCTTACACAACTTCAATAACTGGTCCAATCCAGTGTACAGCAGGCAGGAAAATGTACCATTGTCTTGGAAATAAAGCGGTAAATATTTGCAAGATATTGCAGAGTTACATGCATAGTAGCAGTCTAATATTTTGTGTTTTGGCTTTAGTTGTCTATAGATTTAAAGCTATGTTTTTATATTCTGTTTTTTATTTTATTTATACGAAATGTTAGGTATGTTTTGTCCATTATTATAGCCAGGTTATTCTTGCCTTTTACTAGCTATGTTTCTCTACAAAATTTATGTTAGACTTATAAATAGGTTCTTAATAAGTGAATTAATGTTTGTTCTTGCAGGTATGAGATGATGTGCCAGTGCTGGATCACTGAGCCCAAGCGGAGGCCCTGCTTTGCAGAGATTAAAAGACGCCTGGAAACTATTTGGGGACGTCTGTCCGTGTTATCAGCTAGTCAAGATCCACTGTATGTAAACCTTGGAGAGACTTGCGGAGCTTCTGCTGCAGACTCTATTTTGCACTCTGTTTTTGACAAGGAAGAGGACTGCTGTGCGGACACTTCACAGACATGTTGCACAACCGCAGTCAATAGCGACTATCGCTATATTGTGAATCCTGGGTGCCTTAGAGACACGAATGACTGGCCTCCAAATACACAAACCCCGGAAGCCAGAGGTCTCCTGAATGAAGAGGAGGAGGAAGATGAAGAAGAAGATGAAAATCAGGAAGCTTGTGTTGTCATTAACCTTTAGTACAAACTTCTTACCATTTCAAAGAGACTTACAGCAGGCTGTGATACCTTTTATAGCACCAAGACTAAAGTGGCTCCTTCTAAAGCCATGTTTTAGGACTATATCAGACACACATACACACACACAGCAAGGAGGCTATTGTATTAATTACTAATAATTCCAGTAATTTTTATGCTCAAAGCCTAATTTTTTTTACTGTTAGAAACCGCAATTATGGGAAAACCATCTTCAGTTAATGCAAGGCCTCTTTTAATGTGTATCTTCACATTTAAAAATAATGAATTGGCCCATATTAAAATCCTTGGCAGGTATCCCTATGATGAATTTAGATGTATATAGCTTATATATATTTTTTTTATGTGAATAAAGCTCATGGTTAGCAACTTGTTCTTTTTGTCTACTTAAATGGTATCACAGCCATACCACCTTATTAAGCTGTCCAACTAAGCCTTCCCATATTCACGTGAAGCCACTGTTCAACTTCTTGATGCAATAGCTGTAAATTATAAACATTGTAGAAAGACGGATTTTTTTTTCAGGTGTACAGACTTTTTAATTAAAAGAACCACTTACAAGAAATAAACAGTTACAAATGGAAGAGCGATGACCATCTCACTATTGATGCTTTCAACTGAGAAAACAAAATGGTCGCCTCACTCTGTAGGTCTCCCTAGAGAACAAACTAGGTGGTTGCATGTGTCATATTTAATAAATAATTGTTTGGTGGGGGGTTCCAGCTAAGCGAACAAATGTTGTACCTTTTATGCTTCCAAAACCAAAATAATATTTTTCTAGAATGTGTGACTATTTTTATTTATTAATTTATCAAAATTGTTTACATCTATTGAAACGGATGAATTTGTTGGTATTTAAAACTAAGCTACGGAACTTTAGGAACTTAATTGTTTTTTGCTCTGAGGTAACAATTATAGTTAACAAGTAGTTTAAGTTCACTCACATCTTTAGAATAAGCACGTTTAGAGGAAGGAAAAACTGCATTATCATTTTTATTTTCCATTGAGTTAAATAAGCAGTAACAGCGCTGTATGGCTTGTTCTTAATATTATTTTTCTCTATGTTTAAATGCTACTATTCCAGGCTCTATGAGGCACTCTAGAACATCTAATCAATAGCAATAAAAAATAGGCCATTGAACAACCAGAGTGTTCTAAAATATAATAAAACCTTTATAACAATTGCATATAAAAATGAGAGAGAGAGACCTCGTAACTGCCTTGCCGTGGCAGCATACTGATCTCCTGTGTGTGGAATATAGGATAGCAAAGTATACCTGGAGTTGGGTCTGGATCCGGCCCCTAGTGGTTAGACTTACTCCTGATTCTAATAAGGTCATAAATGAATTTTGATGAGGTAAATCATTCAGGAGGCACACAAAAAGCATGGCTAGTCAGCATTTACACACACAGTCATGTATGATTATTACTGCCATCTTACCGCTATAATAATCAATATCTTATAAGTTGTTTGTGATTAGTATTTTAAATCAGCATATATGGTTATCTTTCCTGGCACTTACCTTTTATATTATATGTCGACATACCACACAGTCAGTGCCGCCATCAGAGGGGGACACCCGGGACTATTGTCCTGGGCCTGGACCTGATGAGGGCCTGGCGATACTTACCTAGCTCTGTAGCAGCAGGTATCGGTGGTATCCTACCACTGACACTTGCTGCTCAGCGCTATTCAGTAGCCGGGAAATGTGCAGGGAAGTTCTTTCTTGCGCACCGGCCCGCTGATAAAGCGTGTTTGCCAGGCCCCACCCCTATGTGACGTCACCTAGGGGCGGGACCTGCGGCTGGGTCCCGGGCCCCGCATTTGATGACGGCGGGCCTGCACACAGTGCTTTCAAAGAGAATGTTTTCTATCGCTTAACCACACACACATAACTTTACCATCATTATTATAGACATTTGTAGGAAACCTGAGCACCTGAGTAACCACACAAGCACAAGAACAGCATGGAAACTCCACATACTTGGTGCAGTGGTAGGAAACAATTTCCTTAACAAAGCAATATATTCTAATATGACATTGATTATAGGTTAATTAGAAATGAGAACAAATTCTAATCAGCCTGTAGAAGTGTCAAAATGAAACATTGAACTTCGCAGTGTGTATTCCATTGTGATTGCGTAGTATAAAAACAATTTAGTCAAATTCAAGCCACATAAATACTTTAGCATTTTAGTTTCTGAAGGTGAAAGAGAGAGAGCTCTTCTGGGAAAAGAAAAGGCTCGTCCGTTTGTAATAAGCTTTCATTAACTACGTGTTGAAATGATAAGGATGGTATTTTTGCATGTGGTGTGACTACTGCCTTAACAAACTAAGGAGCAGATCAATCTTATTGTACAAAAAAGAAATACAAATTAAAAACTGCTTAAAACCTTGCTAAACGCTATACAATAATATGGCCAAAGCATGGACTGGTTTGTCAGGAGACCAAAAACTTGCCACATAAACTTCAGCCTGATACTCAGATCCTCCAGAGATCCTGAATGTTCCAATCATCATTGGCGAAGGGCTGTGGAGTGGTGGCCACAATTATCACATTGCTCTGCTGTGTTCAGACTCCTGAGCAGTTCACTCTGAACTAGATTATTCTCCTAGTTGTTTAGTTCATTTAGTTCACTAGCTCATTTAGTCCAAAGGCCTGGCCAAGGATCATTTACCCTTTCTCTCCTAGTTGCTCGTTAGTGACTGAGGCTGGAAAATAAAGGTAAATAAACCACACAACACACACAGCCTTATAATAAAAGTCTGACACTGCACTGCCTAGACACATCCCACATGGAGTAATGTGTGTTTCCATGCTGTTTTTTAGTTCATCTAGTTCACTGAACTAAATTAACTAGATAGACTAATCTTTTGAACTACTCTTTTGAATGACCTAGATCCAAATAAACTAATCTTTAAAATAACCTACATTTCCCATGACTATATGTTTAACCACCATAAATTGACCTAGAAACTGGTGTCATGATGTCTTACAACATGAAGATACTTTTACATGGTAAGGAGCGATGTTTAAGATTAGTGGAACAATCAGGGTCAACAAGCAGTGAAAAAATGTAACAAAGGAACACGAGGGGCCCCTTCATTTGATTATGTTATATCAGATATGCCCACTGCCTGCATCCAGCCCAAGAACGCCAGATCATATAATCTCACTTCTTGATGAAGGTCCTTTAAATAAAGTTTCTCTTTTATCATTTGCTAGATCCAATCTTTAACAAAAAAGGTAGTGGTTTTACGTATGTGATAAAACACATAAAAGTATGTAAACGGTGATAGAGGGGGAAAAAAAACTTGATTTATGGTGAACTATAAAATGTGCAAAATATTATTCTGGGATTCTTATACATATGTTTTATTATTACAAGAATGGAAAATGAAATAAATCCACTCAGAGACAGAAATAGTATGAAAAAAGAAAATCTCTATTTGGAATGAGTAGTATGTAGTAGCAAAAGAAATGGCTGCGCTTCTATCCACTAAATTAAATATGTGCAAGTGTATATATAAATATAGAGGTGCAGCCAAGGACCAAAGTGACCAATATGTAAATACAAGGAACAAAAGAGACCTCCTGTGTACAAGAGTGTTATTTAATGTATGTTTGGAGCACCGGACCTCTTTTGTTCTGAGTAGTATGTAGAAATGCTCCTATTTCAACAATTACCCGTTCCCAATAGTGGGTAGGTTAGGTTGTGGTACAGGAAAAGTTAAGGTTAGGCTGCTAGAAGGGGAAAGTTAGGGTAAGGCTGCTAGGAAGTGAAGGTTATGGTTAGACTGTGGTTTGCTGTCCCAATGCTTTCTCCCTGAAAACATCTCGCAATTACATCGCCATCACCGTGAGCTGGATTAAGACTTCATTGAACCCAAGGCAAGATGCCGATTTGCCCTTCCACCCCCAAATGAATATAT
>WWET01002359.1:191151-209023 GCA_011038615.1 Limnodynastes dumerilii
CTTGTTTTTTTTTTTATTATCATTATTTTTATTAGAGGCTAAACACTTACCTGCGCTGTTCTTCTCCCCGCCGCAGCTCTTCTATCCATGCCTGAAGCCGGCAGACTGTCAGAGATTGAACAGCTGCTGGACTTCTGCGGCGCTGCGCCATGCTGGAGAGGCGCTGGGTATTCCCCCGCTCCACGCTATACAGATTGGTATTGTTCATACAGAAGACTGTATAAACACTACCAGTACCAATCTGTATAGCGTGGAGCGGGGGGAATGCCCAGCGCCTCTCCAGCATGGCGCCGGGATGCACCGCATCCCCTTGCGGAGCGGGTCGCGCCGGCCCTGAGTCAGATGCTTGGTTGCATAGGGAGAGGAATTAGTAGCAGAAAGAGAGAAGTAGTGATGCCCCTTTTTAGAGCGTTGGTATGACCTCACCTAGAATACTCTGTTCCGTTCTGGAGGTCATATCTCCAGAAAGACATAAATACATTAGAGACTGTGCAAGGAAGAGCAACTAAAATGGTCCATGGCCTGTGTCACAAATCATACCAAGAAAGGCTAGAGGAACTAAACATGTATAGCTTGGAGCAGAGAAGGTAGAGGGGGGGATATGATAGCAGTTATCACATATATCAAGGGTTGTGACCGGCTAGAGGAGGGTACCATTTTTCAAAGGAAGAGGTGTAATAGAACACGAGGGCATGAATATAAACTGGAGGGCGGTAGATTCAGAGGAAATGTGCAGAAAAATGACTTCACTGAAAGGGTGATAGATAAGTGGAATAGCCTCCCATCTGAGGTGGTTGAGGTAACACAGTAGAACAGTGTAAAGATGCTTGGGATAAATCTAGGGATATCCTAAATCTTAAACTAAATTGAGAGTTAATAGGGTCTAGGATCAGTATATAAACAAATGGGCAGACTGGATGGGCCATGTGGCTCTTATCTGCCGTCACTTTCTATGTTTTTATGTATGTTTCTATATCATAACTCAGATTGATTAGTTCAGTTTTTTTTCAGATATTTTATTTAAATTGGACCGGTGTGTGGCTGATGCCACCCCTCAAAAACACTTTCAATTGATCAGGACTAAATGTACCTGGCAGTGACCGTTTTGGTCACAGGATATAGCGGGCCTGATTCACAGATACATAAGTGTGTTATATAAGTGTGTGTTTTTAAAAATTGATAAATTGCGCATACCCATAACACAAAAATACGCACATGAAACATAACTGAATGATTTACACACACGTACCTTCTGACCGATTCATGCATGAGTCCAACACTAGCCCTGCATGCGTAGCTAGAGGGACAAGACACTTAGTGCTAATGAGCTGCACCCAGACTACTAATGTACGGTATGGGCATGCCAATACAATTACGATAGTTTCACAAGGAGTGGCTTGCGTAGGGAAACATACAATGTTTGTTGACATGATGTAATCCACAATTTTGTGTAATCCTTTGAATATATTATTGTGATATTGTTTTTGTATTTTTGTTTCTATTTTTTCCATAATTTTATCTTTTAATTTTTTTTGTTTTGTTTTTTAATTTTTGTTGTTTTGTAATCAAGACTCATGTTTTTTTTTAGGTGACTGCATAATGATACCCACCAATACATTGTGTGATATAATTGATTACCAATGTTATTTCCAATGTATTATTTATCTTTGTATTTTATTATTTTGCCATTTAGAGTTGAGTCAGAGTATGAGCCACTCAATAGGCAAATATCTGTAACATGCAGCATGCTTTCGTGAACACTGTGCACACACAATGGATGTATTGACTTGGAAGTGAGCACTCACATTTAAAATTTGAGTCATGGTTCACTATAAAATAAGTGTTCACAATGTATATTTTGGTGACAACTAGAATTTACTTTATAGAAACCAAAAAAATATTTTTTTTTATAGAATTCACACTTATCAAAAACACTAAATTAATTAAGAACCTAACAATTAAAATAACTCACTCAACATAAGTATGTTTAAAATAATGTTTTTAAAAAATGTATTTAGTCACACACATCAAGATAATTCATCATTAACTAAACAAAAATAAAAAAGGTGAAGGCAAACATAATGGGTTGATGTAGTCCAACAAAATTAAACAGGGAAATAATTGGTAAAAATGAAATACAAAGGCATGTTAATAAAAAATTTAAGGAAACCTAACTAGCAAGATTTGCAAATTACAACGTTTGTATGAATCACTCCTAGAATAAAGTACCCAATAATACACAATTCATGATGCACGGGCTACGTAGGCACGTAAAAACACGTACATCAGTAGGTTTGTGGCTGTTTGTTGATGGCACTTTGCTAGAATCGCTCTTGCTTATTATTGCAATGCGTATTTTTATGTAAATACGCAATTCCTATACTAAGTCTGAACCAGGTCCAGCATGCACACTTGTTTAAAGCAGGGAGTTGGTACATTGCTTCTTGCAGTGCATTTAGAAGTACCAAGAAACACTAGTATTTGTAATAGGGACGAGATCTTACAGCAGAATACACCAGGTTACAAATGCTCCACTGCCTAAGCGCACATAGTTTGTATAATTAAATAATCACACACCCCAGGAAAAAGCAAGGAAATATGATTAAGACCCTTTCCTAGATAAAAGAAAAAGAGGAGCGTATTCAAACTTAAAAACATTCACAAACATACGCATGCCGTGTGTATAAGTTGATATTTTTTAGTGATCAGCACATGCATGCAGCAAATGTTACACACCAGATCTCACTACGTGAAATCCACTCCGTGCGACAGCTATTTGAGAAGAGAAGAACCACCGTGTTTCACCCTACTTCCACCATAAGTCCTCTTACTCAGTGTAAGTCCTTCTAGACAATGTTCAGTTTCCTCATATAACACTCAAAGATGATGATTGTCACAGATGACGTACTTCACCTCAGATAAATTTAATGTATAAAAAATTAAAGTATCTCTTGTTCTCTAAATTCTGAATGTGTTACTATATTAAAATTCCTTCATAAATCTTCAATGTATCTTATAGTAGATTTAGTACTACTAGAAGACACATTGAAGATTTATGAAGGAACTTTAATAGGGTAACACATTCGGTATTTAGAGAACAAGAGGTACTTAAATGTTTGGATTTTAAGTAATCATGTGCTATCATGTGACATTGGGGGAATTCTATTATTTTAAATACAATATTTTAAAGTGAAGAATTTTTTTATTTTTATATTAGCTGGTCGGTATCTATATTGATATTTTGTTATTCATGAAATATATTCATGTACATTCTAACGGTCACAGAATATCCAGGAAACTCCAGAATACTGGAAGGTAAGGGCTAAACGACTGCTGGTGGGACTTGGTGAACCACAGCATTGCAAAGCAGGGGCAGGGCTTGATTATGCAAATGTATGTAATTTGATTCATTGAAGTTTCATCACCTGCTAAATAGAGAATGTGGCAGGTGGTGTCTTGTGCCAGGTAAAGATAGAAGGGTTGCAGCAGTTTTAAGACATGGCGCACCTCTGTGGTTACAGAAATAAAAACTTTTCAGATCAAAGAATCTTCTGCCTTAAAAAGTCTGTCGTCTAAGTCCCCTACTGTATTCCTTGCTGGCTAATGGGTGTCTATAAGACCGTCTGTGAGAAATAACTTCCTCGTCAACCATAATGCTTCAGAAAACAAGGAATTGAACTAATAGGGGACTTCCATCATCCCAAGAATTATGACAAATTCTGCTAAACTGACTGATAGGATCCTAGGACCTGCGCTCCATTAATCGGCTCTATGATAAGTAGGCAAAGCTGAAAGGTACAAATATAAAGTACCTGATATAACCCACAGCAACTATGTAAATACATTTTGTCCAACATGAATCTAATATGTGATTGTTTAGATCTCGCATCTGATTGGTTTAAAAACAAAATAATTATATTTGATGTTCCAGAAGCTTCTCTTTAGATTTATGAAGCTGTTTAATGAACACTTTGATTGATAGTAGGACATGCAAGGGGTTTAATTCGCTAAACTGGAAAGGACTCGGTTGCTCTTTGTGACCTCGACTAAAAGCTGCCACGCAGTCACCATTTTATGCTGCGTGTTCTCAGGATTCTGCTAGTGGGCGGGGCTCTCACCTAACACGTGAGCGCTTCTTGCCCAATCTACTCCTATCTGGCGTCCTCCACGCAAGGTCTTCACCAAAATCAGCTGAGTAGAGTGGGGTGCGTGGATTGTGTCGCGCCACTCAAGGGGAACTACGTGAGTGCGCGGGAAAAGCCACTCGATGGGAAAGGTACGGAGCAGCCCACCCTATATCACCCCCCATCTCGTGCAGCTCACACAATGGTTCTGCTACATGTCCAATCCGCAGCCTACACAGACGTGAGCAGGCTGTTCACCATATAATGTATTTTTTTTAAAGCAGTGGCTGAATGACGACTAGGTTCCGTTACGTGTTTACCGCCCAGGCGAGATGGAAAGTGTGGCTGATCACATGACCAGTGACAACCAATCCCCCCTTGTCTTGGTGCTTTTTGGCGCCATTTCTTTGATATGTTGCAATTTTTAGCAAGCATAACAGAAAGTGTCTGTCGGTTTACCGTCGCTTTTGTGTCTCACTTGTGCATGTAGAGGAAGCATTTGTTGTCGAGGATAGAGGTGAGGACAGAGGTGTTGACAGCAGAGAAATGGCGACGGGAAAGCATGCGGATGGGTGTGGGTTGTTAGTCACGTGATGCGCTGGGTGCGTTTCTGAGCACGTGACACGCAGGCGCTGTCAGTTGTCCATGCGGCACTCAAACCCATTGTCACATCCACCTCTCTGTGCCGTCAGCCGGCCTATAACACCTGCATGTGTCATACAGTGCAAGTGTAAGGATCTCTCTCACAGCATTTTAAATGGTAAATCATGTCTAGGAAACGAGCCACAATAAAGTACCCGAATACTATGAATGTTTATGACTAGTGCAGAATATCTTTTGCCCCTGTTCAAAGGATATTAAACACGTGTCGTCTAATATGACCCACAATGGTAGTATGGGGAGGGACATTATCTCTGGGCTGGTCCCTTAAATAGGCTGTCAGCCCTCCTTGGGTGAGGTTTCTATTTTACACTTGCTTATTATCCTTAATACATACCCTCCAACTGTACCTATTTAGCAGGTACAGTACCTTTTTTTTAGTGGTCTGTACCGGCTAAAATGGCTCTTGTACCGGATTCTGACCCAGCAGTTCCCTCCCCCCTATACTCACCTTCTAACCCTGAAACATCTAATCACTATAGCAGAGCTGCAGGGATAGACTACTATAACACTGCTATAGTGACAGGACCCTCTCCTGTGAGTTCATGCAATAATGTGTAAAATAAAAGTAGATTAAAGATCCGCCCCTTCTCTGGACAAGCCACACCACCTTCATGGACATGCCCCCCCAGGTGTACTGATTTTGCAGTAAAAAATGTTGGAGGGTATGTTAATAATACTTATTTAAAAGATTTAAATGCTATTCAAACTGCAAGTAAAAGTTACCATCTACCAGTGGTAGATGAAAGATGTGGGAGTGTGGTGAAAGTGTTCTATCACTGTAGGCCATAGATGTTCGCCAGCAAAAAGAAGTTCCTGTTTTTTTTTTGTTTGTTTTTTTTTACCATCAATAATTTTTATTGAAATTTTTCAGTTTTTGGGGGGAAAAAAAAGGGGGGGATACAGAACTCAAAAAAAAAGGGAAGGGAGAGGGCATATCACAAAGATAACAATGCAACAAAAGGGTACATGAACAAGCGCATATCCACATTTGGAATACAAGACACAAATTAGATGTAAGCATCACACAGGACTAAGCGATTAGGATTAACACATTCAAGAAGTGTACAAAGATAAGAATGTAGCGGCTACTCATTAAGGCTAAACGGCATGGGATCCGTGCCTGTTTGGGAGGGAGCCATTTTTTTTTGTTAATTGATGACTGGGAAGGTAGTAAAAATATGGTGTGTAACACTGCCATTTAATGGAGAGCTGCCTATGGCTTCATACACTTAGTCCAATAAGTTATATACAAACACCTGAGACGATTGCTGCGTGCGTACGTACGTATGTCTGGACAGTGTGCACAAAGCATATATTGCATGCAGTGGAACACAGCATGTCTCATGCAATATATTGGTACAATGGCGCATAGGCTTCACTCTTCTACACTGAGATGATGTTGGCTTGTGTATGCACAACACAGTGAGCATTCCATTGCATTTTCTTTCATTCTACGGAGCTCTTTTCACACTGCGTGTATGTAGCATTAGAGCGCCAGATGGGTGTTCTGAACCCATACAATAAGAAGAAATTTAGTAGGCAGAGAGATGTCAGGAATATTTGTGCAAAAACTGTTTGATTGTATTTTACTAAAGGATGAATGGTGGTCGGCTACTCTTCTGTGACCAGCTATCCTAGTGGTTCAGTCCTAGGTATTGTTGACTTTCCGTATTAGTCAGGGCTTAAGCTGGGTACACACTACATCAGGGGTGTCAAACACAAGGCCCGCGGGCCAAATCCGGCCCGCCAGACCTCGTCTGATGTAAATGGAGGGGGCAGATGGCTGGGCACTGTAAATGGAGGGGGCAGATGGCTGGGCACTGTAAATGGAGGGGGCAGATGGCTGGGCACTGTAAATGGAGGGGGCAGATGGCTGGGCACTGTAAATGGAGGGGGCAGATGGCTGGGCACTGTAAATGGAGGGGGCAGATGGCTGGGCACTGTAAATGGAGGGGGCAGATGGCTGGGCACTGTAAATGGAGGGGGCAGATGGCTGGGCACTGTAAATGGAGGGGGCAGATGGCTGGGCACTGTAAATGGAGGGGGCAGATGGCTGGGCACTGTAAATGGAGGGGGCAGATGGCTGGGCACTGTAAATGGAGGGGGCAGATGGCTGGGCACTGTAAATGGAGGGGGCAGATGGCTGGGCACTGTAAATGGAGGGGGCAGATGGCTGGGCACTGTAAATGGAGGGGGCAGATGGCTGGGCACTGTAAATGGAGGGGGCAGATGGCTGGGCACTGTAAATGGAGGGGGCAGATGGCTGGGCACTGTAAATGGAGGGGGCAGATGGCTGGGCACTGTAAATGGAGGGGGCAGATGGCTGGGCACTGTAAATGGAGGGGGCAGATGGCTGGGCACTGTAAATGGAGGGGGCAGATGGCTGGGCACTGTAAATGGAGGGGGCAGATGGCTGGGCACTGTAAATGGAGGGGGCAGATGGCTGGGCACTGTAAATGGAGGGGGCAGATGGCTGGGCACTGTAAATGGAGGGGGCAGATGGCTGGGCACTGTAAATGGAGGGGGCAGATGGCTGGGCACTGTAAATGGAGGGGGCAGATGGCTGGGCACTGTAAATGGAGGGGGCAGATGGCTGGGCACTGTAAATGGAGGGGGCACATGGCTGGGCACTGTAAATGGAGGGGGCACATGGCTGGGCACTGTAAATGGAGGCACATGGCTGGGCACTATAAAAGGGGGCATATGGCTGGGCACATAGAGTGGACACATAGACCTACAGATACAACCGGCCCTTTGATGGGGACCAAACTGCTGATGCGGCCCCCGATGAATTTGAGTTTGACACCCCTGCACTACATGGTTTTGACACTATTATCATGCATATCACAAAATAAATGAGTTTTTTTTAAATACCTCTATCTTGTGTTTCTGATTTGTGTGTGCACCCCAACAATCATGTAGAATCATTGAAAGGGCATCGGATTGTTTAATTTGATTTTTTTGTAGTGTTTACCCAGCTTTAATAATGACTTCAGGAACAAATTGGGGAGTTTGCTCATGGATATGAAGCTTGTTAAAACTAGCAGTAGTTCACCTAGAATGAACCATGTGTTTGAACCGGATGGGAAGAGTTGGAAATTGACCTAGCACTGTCAAGATGCCAAGACAATTGCTTGTGGGTCATGTACACTCTGGTAGTATAGTTTGGAAATCTTGCGTTTTCCCCTGGTATGGTGTACATTACTTTTAAAAACACTCCACAAAATTCTGTTTTGGACTTGACTGGTGTAGATGTTCTAAGGAGACCTAGACAATTACCTCTACATTCCCTCTAACTAGACAATACATTTACCATTATGCCAAATGTTTTAAGATTGGGGAATGTAGCAGGCAATTATTGCCATTGAGTAGTGTTTTGGAGGTCCTGAAATTAATAGTTCTTGATTTCACCAGCTTCTGATTATGTTGGTGGTATTGATATGCTGTTACATACTGGAAGATTTTGTAGGAATTTGTTTTTAAGATTTTATGTGTGATGTGAAATGATAGGTGTTTTGTGTGGAGCATTACAAATATAAAATATAATTATTTGTTGGCTAAAATTCAAGGTAGTGGATCACAATGCCTTCCCAGGTAAATAAAAATAAGCCCAATATGCTCCATGATTGTCTAGTCAGATCACTTCAGTACTATAACAGTGCATCAGCTCCATTATGGAGGCCTCACAGTGGACTAGGACATGGTTAAGTACCTCTTAGCCTTTCTCAATTACTGACTTTATTTGTGGTGGGGCACGGTGCATATACATAACACATAAGAGATATGCTAGCACGACATGACCTGGGATGATTGGCAGGACAGTGAATTGGGAGTTACATGGTGCATTTATGTGTGTTGGGGTGGCAAGCTTTTTGTTTGGGTGATGTGATATGGGGGTTACAGATGCTATGAGCAGTAACATGGGATCATGGCTAGTGTATTGAGCGCAGTACATGGGATGATGGCTAGTGTATTGAGTGTAGTACATGGAATGATGGATACTGTAGTGAGTGCAGTACATAAGATAATGGATACTGTAGTGAGTGCAGTACATTGGAAAAAGGATAGTGTAGTGGGTGCAGTACATTGGATGATGGCTAGTGTAGTGAGTGCAGTACATGGGATAATGGCTAGTGTAATGAGTGCAGTACATGGAATGATGGATACTGTAGTGAGTGCAGTACGTAAGATAATGGATACTGTAGTGAGTGCAGTACATTGGAAAAAGGATAGTGTAGTGGGTGCAGTACATGGGATGATGGTTAGTGTAGTGAGTGCAGTACATGGGATAATGGCTAGTGTAGTGAGTGCAGTACATGGAATGATGGATACTGTAGTGAGTGCAGTACGTAAGATGATACTGTAGTGAGTGCAGTACATTGGAAAAAGGATAGTGTAGTGGGTGCAGTACATTGGATGATGGCTAGTGTAGTGGGTGCAGTACATTGGATGATGGCTAGTGTAGTGAGTGCAGTACATGGGATGATGACTAGTGTAGTGAGTGCAGTACATGGGATGATGGCTAGTGTAGTGAGTGCAGTACATGGGATGGTGGTTCTTGTAGCGTACTTTACGTCATGTACTTTGGAAGCTCCGCCCCTCCGCCTTTTTGTGCTGCGATCGGCACGTGATTGGAACCTCGCGCTCTATGCCAGGCGGGTGACGTCAGTGGCTGTGTGCGCATGTGCAGTGACGGCTTTACTGTGGGAAAAATGCTGCTGGGCAACTTCAATATAAAAAAAAAAACTTAAATGAAGACACGTGTTTATTAAAACCCCTCCTAGGGCACCCGGGGTCAGGCGACATCAGGCGAGACCCGATGTGTGCAGAGCCCGCAGTGTAAGTGGTGAGCTGGATAAATGAGTGACTAATTACAGACCCCGCTAATAATCGTGCCATGCAGTCAGCGCTGAATATAGTGCTGAGGGGATTACTCCTTCGTCTTGGTTGCGCATCCAATAAGCTGCTCCGGGTCACACCTTGTTTTCAAGATGGCTTGTTGTCGGAAGTGTTAGGGAGGGACGAGATAGATGGTGGACAATAAAGGACCTGATCATGGAGAGTGGGTAAATTTTCCTTTCCTTATATGAATCATGTTCTAGTGGATATAGGGATCACTGCGAAGCTACATGAAATGAAAGGGAATCTGCATTGGACGTTTTGGTGCTTTTTTGATTTAATATATTTTAAAAATTAATATATTCGATAGAATGTTGGTTGACACCCAATGGTGAACAGTTACTGCTTTGCAGAGAACCTCATTCTTTAGGTGCATGCCACCAAAATCTCACAACAGATAAATTATTTAGAAAATATGGCCTGTCTTCAAAGATGTCTATAAACAGGATGCATTTGTTTTTGCTTTTTATTTGGGTGACTGAAGTTTGAAAATACATCAGATGTTGTAGCCAGGAGGGAAGCATTTGTTAAATTAATAGAAGTAGAAGAAATGGAGGCATGCACTGAAGGTGGAAAATAGTTTACTGGAAAATTGAGGAAATATATCTTGGAAAGGGTTATGGATATGTGGAATACTCTAATAGAGATGCTGAGATGTATAGGTTAATACAATAGATACATTTAATCATGGTTATTTTATATATCAGGAAATTCTACATCTTAAAGAATTAAAAAGAGTCTGAGGTCTAATAAGTGTTTAATTGAAAATTGTATATCACTATTTCACACATATAATTTTTTGATGTATAAAAGGGTGAAATCTAAAAGCAAAGCTGTATTAAGAATGTATTTTTAGTAGTCAAATTGTTCTATTAATGTCTAAAGTTTGGCATTAATATTTACCTGTCCAGAGCAAGTGCATTTTAATTTAATATTAGTAAAGTATATATAGGTCTTAACTGTACAGAGATACTTTTCTTAATTTCTCCTTTGGTGTTGGCCATCATGGGTTACCATGCCATCAAGACTTTATAATTTTGGCGCATCTTTGAAAAGATGTCTGCAGAAAAGTGTTGCATAACCCGAGTCATACACATTTAATGATGGATACTGAAATTTGTCAATGGTTTATAAATTGTTTTTTCACATGCGCTGCTGTCCAGGTAGATGCAGAAAATCTTGTTTTAATGGAGTACTGACAAAACATTTAAGGGCCACATAAGTGGTGTACATCTGCTTTCTCTAATGCATCAGCTAAAAATCTTTGCGCCAACCTCAGCAAGAGAGAAGGAAACTATTGGAATATAGGTTTGCTTGATGTGTACAATGATTAGCCAACTAAAGTACTTAAACATTTAAAATTGATACTGAAATCATAGTCTTACCTCTGCGCATCCCCTCTACCTTTGCTATCTCCATTACTATCGGCAACTCCACCATCTACTCCTCCACCCAAACCTGCTGCCTGGCCATCATCCTCGATTCCTCACTTTCCACATCCACTCCCTCTTACTGTCCTATTGCTTTCACCTCCGCAACATAGCTCGCATCAAACCTTTCTTAACCACAGATACCACAAAAACGCTCATTCACACTCTGGATATCTCCCGTCTCAACTACTGTAACATTTTCCTCTCTGGCTTCCCTGTGGTCTGTCTCGCTCCTCTACAATCCATACTTAATGGTACAGCCATACTGATCTTCTCCCACTGCTCTGCCTCCACCTCCCCTCTCTGCCTACCTCTACACTGGCTTCCAGTCCCTTTCAGAAATCTTTTCAAGCTCCTCACCTTACAAGGCTATCTTCTCCACTGCTTCTTACCTCTACTCCCTTATCTCCATCCACACTCCTGGCCAACCTGCTGGTGACTGCTGCCTCAACTCCAACCTGATAACTACCTTCACTTCCACATCCAAGACTTCTCCCAGGCCGCCCCTCAGGAAATCCAACACCATCCAATCCTTCCAACGCTCCCTCAAAATCCACTTCAGGATAGCCTACCCTTTCTCCACCTACACCTGCCTAGCCAACCCATCTCCATCGCTGTGTCTCCTGTTTGTTTACCCGCTACCACTTAGCATGTTCGCTCTTATCTTCCTGTCATCACCCCTCTACCTTATCCTCATTAATTCATACCTTTTTTCTCTCCACTATCTCTGTCCTTATTCATCTGCTCCTACACACATATCCTGCTTCTTTGTTTTCCATACATATTGTTCTGCTATTTTTGTACTTTACTTTATTTCTGCCTTGTGCTTGTATTTCCTATTTTCACAAATTTGTACCTTGTCTGTTAATTACTGTATTGTATTTGTAATTATTGGCTTTCGTATTGCCTCTTTGGCACCTTATAAATAAATGTTAATAATAATACTGACCTTTGTTAGTAGCAGTATTAACGTAAAAACCAGAAAAAGGTGACCCTGGGCACACCTAGGTTGAAAGTTATAATTAGAACAGCAGCTGTGTGTTGGGAGAGTCTTGCCTACTCATCCATCAAAAATACAAAGAGAAAAGGGGAACCACAGCGCTAACAAAGTAAACTACCAAAAAGTAATTCACCAGTTTAAAAAATGTTGTACATATATAATTATCGAGCAGCAGATAAAATCAAACAAGTTTTAATATTGTAGAGCATGAAAATACACAAAAATTACTTATTGGTAGTTAACTTTGTTAGCGCTGTGGTTCCCCTTTTTCTCTCAGTATTACCGTTAGTCAATTTTTATCAAATTATTTGTAATTGATAGCACTGTCTTACTATAAAGAAATTCTCTAATTTTCTAATTATAATGTTTAATCACAGTGGGCCGGATTCAGAACTACGTCCGTCTTCCATAGACGGACGTAGTTCAATAAACAGTAGCTACTGCGCATGCGTAGTAGCTTTTGTACGTAATCTGCGTAATCTAGCTACTGTTTATGGAACTACGTCCGTCTATGGAAGACAGACGTAGTTCTGGATCCGGCCCAGTATGCACAGACTATTCAAATATTCTACTAAGGCAACCCGCCCTCTAATTGGAAAAAGCTTTAGTTAATTTTATATTGACATATCTCTAACTATGGTTTTATCTTCTCGGCCCCCGTTTCAGCCTATGTGGCCATTTACGTTTGGTTAGTTTCGTTGCTTTGCTTAGGGCATCTTCAGGGTTAGAAAGAAAAAAGCTTAATGATTTTTTGCTTACATTTTTTCTTGTATAGATCTTCCTTTTATTAAAACAGTTTTTTTTTCTTTTGCATTAATGTTTTAATGAAAATAAAAATTGATTTTCTTAATATATTAATACAAACATAGCTACGTATTAGAAACCTTCATCAATCATTCTCAGGTAAGTAATTAGCACCTTTCATTAGCAATTAGGGTTAGGATTGTGCTGACAGTGTCAGCAGTACAATTTTCTATGAGACAGTAGGTGAGTTTAATGACTGATTTCCATACCACACCTGATGAAATGAGATTTATTTTTCAGCACTTCACCTTTTCTCCATGAAGGATAGAAAACAGATTTTATCAAATAGAAAGGACAGCGCAGAAATATAAATAAGTGCAAAATTTAACTGGTTTCTTTGAGGTGGCTGAATAACAACGACAATGGTGTAAATAAAATTAATTAGTATTTATTAATTGGTCGGCATAATCACTAAAAATGCTAACAAAAACATATAGATTTGTCAGCTTGTGCATAACTGAGGTCTCTGCATTGCATCATTACATTTTATTTATATTCTGTTTCTAGGGAAATGAATTTCCACAACAATCCTCAGCTTCCTGGTTAAACTTCTGAATCCCCATCATGGAACAAAATCATACACCAAACAGTGGACAAGAATGTGCGACAAATCCACCATCAAGTACTCCTGCTTATTTTGTCATCTTGCACAATTCCCAGGGCGATGACTTGAAAGACGAAGGAATACTCGTTGCCAATCGGGATGTATCCTCCGTTGCACCAGTTGTCCCGGTGCCTCCTGATAAATCCAAATCTGATATCTTTCTTTCGGCTGATTGTGTCTCTAAGGAAATTACTGTGACCCTTGACAACAATAACTTGTGGAATGAGTTTTACCGCTGTAAGACAGAAATGGTGTTAACAAAGCAAGGAAGGCGGATGTTTCCCTATTGTCGTTATTGGATATCTGGTTTGGATCCCCTTATGAAATACATTCTTGTAATGGATATCACTCCTTTGGATACCCACCGGTATAAGTGGAATGGAAAATGGTGGGAGCCTGGTAGTAAAGCAGAACCACATGTTCTGGGCAGGGTGTTCATTCATCCTGAGTCACCTTCTACAGGACAGTATTGGATGCACCAACCAGTTTCCTTCTATAAACTCAAGTTGACCAATAATGTTTCAGACCAAGACGGTCATATCATCCTTCACTCCATGCATCGTTACTTGCCACGGCTTCATGTGATACCTGCTGAAAAGGCCACAGAAGTAATTGAGCTTAATGGGCCTGATGTTCACACCTTCACTTTCCCACAGACGGAATTTATTGCAGTCACAGCATATCAAAATTTTCAGATTACCCAACTAAAAATCGATTGCAACCCTTTTGCCAAAGGGTTTCGGGAAGGGGCTGTAATGGGACGATTCAGTAAAGAACCTAAGCAAAAAAACTCAGAACAAGACTCTACAGAAAGCAAGAAGTCGTCCGAACACGATGATCCAGAGAGTATCCAAAAACTGCGGGAATTATTCAGAATGTCTGAGCATTCAGACATAGACACAGAGAATGAAACTTTCAGTGCTGGGAATGATTTCTCAAAGTTTAGGAGTCCACGGTCCAGACTTAAAGCAATTTCACAAATAAAAACAGAGAAGCCTGACAGGTACACTGGATGGAATTCTTTCTGTGTGATGTAACCATTGGCAAAATTTTAATGATTAATCCTAATTAAACATTGTAATATTTGTCATATATATATATATATATATATATATATTCCTGAATTATAAGATAAACTTATTTGCAAACATTATTTAGTTGTCATAGCAATCTAGCTCCATGCATTTGTTGAACCCTGTGCTTAATTATGAAGCTCCTTTGATCAATGCTGGTTTTTTTTGTTTTTTTTTTGGGGGGGGGTGGAAGTTCAGCAAAACAACATGATCTGTTCCTTAGTTTTACCGCTTGTAAGTGTAAGTGCATTAATGGGGGGGGTGATTCAATTAGTGGTAATCCCACATGGTTGTATTTCATAAGGCTTTGTGGTTTATTTATTACCACAATCATTACTTATTCTAGTTTATACCTTTATTCAGTACACCGGCGCTCTTAATAGCTAATCATTCTTATTTTTTCCATTAGTTTAATTAATGCATGTTTATTTTTGTATTGTTTGTAGCTTATTGTATATTGTCTCACTGTGAAATGTAGTCATTGCTGCAAAAATTTAATGATTTATAAATATTGTATGTTTAAGCATAGAGAGCCCATTTCATGTCAGAGAGAACTAAAGTTTTCCTGGCAGGGTGGTGACATGTTTTCATTTTGTATCTTTCAGTTTTGGTGACTTCTCTGGTGCGTTATCTCTATCTGCTCGGCCTAAAGTTGAAATCAAACAGGAGCCTGAAGATGACTATGATTACAATAAGACAGTAACTACAGAAGGAGTACAAGTGAAGCGGGAGGAATCAGATGATGACGTGACTGATGACTACACAAACAGTGATAATGACAATCCTATATTAGAGAGACACTTTGCACAGTTTAGGGCAGAGGCTCTCCCAGATAGGAAACGCTCTCTAGAAAGCAATTCAGGGGTTGCCAAAGCAAAGTTCTTAAAACTAGGTAATAGCAACAAGCCTATGGTCGTTCTGCAGTCATGTCTCACTGACAAAAGTTCTTTGGTGCTTTCTAATTTGCAAGATACTCTCTTGTCAAAAAAAGTAACAAGAAGTGCCAAGGTACGGTGTACTTCCATTAAAAAGGAGGCAATTCCCGTTTCAGTGAGTTCAAATATTATTCCTAAAATTGGAGAAGACGCCTCGCAATATTACAAGGAAAACAGTATCTTTAATAAAGACAAAAGTGCTGCAAAATGTGACACCCTAAAGACTACATTGAGCAACACGCATGGTCCAAAAAAGAAGCTCCCGTTGCTGCTGCCTAAAGTTTCAGCAACAGAGATGCCTGGAAACGAGATGCCCATAGTGAAAAAGAGGGGGAGACCTCGCAAGCATAACGTTTCTAAGGTAGGACGCCCAACAAAAAAAGGCAGTCCCATTGAAGCTCCACGATTGTGCCCAGATTTCAATCCAGACCTCGAGGATGTGGATGGAGTCCTATTTGTTGCTTTTTCTTCAAAGGTAAAAAAAAAATAGTTTACAGTGTGAAGGGTAGCTTTTGTCTTTGTCCTAGGAGCAGAAACGCAGCCATTGGCCATGGTATTCCCCACCTAGATCTTGCTGCCATGTTTTTTGCATATTTTTTTCAGGGGACGGCATGGTCTGCTTTTTAAGATTTTTTTAAAATGCTTTTAGCATTTATTTAACATATGCAATATAATTTGTGTTTACTTGATTGACAGGGAATTTTTTGAAAAAGATCTAAAAAAAAAGGTAGCTGTATATAGCAAGCGTCTATTCTGCTGCATCTCCCGCTTCTAGCAGATTCTCTTCTAATATACAATGGTTCGGATTCACAGTTTTATGTAGCTTATGTCTCACACACGTTGTTTAAAGAATATACGTATTTCTGTACGTAGATTGCTTAAGCGGGGTCTAAAGGCTAAAACTACGTAACTGTGAATCTGGACCAATGTGCTTTATAGATAACTGACTCTTCACATGCAGGTATAAATAAACTCTAAATTGCCTGAAATATCTCCATTCTAGTATAGATTATTGAATATTTAAAAAAAAATTCGGAAAATGTATTTTACAAAAGCCATCTTTTAATTTAGTATTAATTGCCTCTTGGTAATACACAAAACTAGAAATGACACATAAGACGGTTGTGCAAGATGTACTGAACACCACACACCTGAACAGAAAGTATAAAAAAGTTATCTGATTAAGGGCACACTGCTAGATCATGGGTATATGTAGGGCAGGGATTTAAATATCTTTGGCCTTATGAAGACTCAGTATTTTACTTATACTACTTTCACATCGCCACACTTGAAAAACTTGGGATTTTCAACCCGGGTTTTTCTGGGAAATTTACTGTGTAAAAAAAACAAAAAACCTGTGTTATAAGTCCACCTATATAACCCATGAAATTCCTGGGTCCGACCCTTTCACATGTGCCGTGAATTCGGGACTGCCCTGGCAAGCAACTGTCCATCAGCCTAAAGAGGAGCTCTTACTGGCAGAAAAAAATTAAGGGAACTTCACTTTTTTTTTTTTTAACTACTGGACTTTAAAAAAGAAAAAGAGGACCTGAAAGGAGACAGATATTTTGTAGTACTTGGGTCTGAATCCCAGGTCATTAGACCCGAGTCGCTGTAACAAGCCTTTAGTTACACAAATATTGTGCTATTTTCTAGGTATTAAATTATGCTTGTCCTAGTGGATGGTTGAATTGGTAGGCTCTGCAGGGAATGGGAATGCAGGGATTCCTGCTCCAGTTTGTTGGATGGTGATTGGTTGTTTCTAATTGTCAACCTCCCAGGGCACTGTGGAACCTCCTTGTATGAGTGGCAAGGGAAATGGCAGTGTCCTCAGGTGCTATTTATACCGCTTTTAGATCTCCACCCCGGCAATAACCCAGGTTACTGCCAGGAGATTTGCTGGGTTTTTAACAAAAACCCCTGTTTAGTCCAGCAGGGTAAACTGGAGTTGGGACCCAGAATTTCCCGAGTCTACCCTACTGGACTTAACGGGTTTTTAATGGCGATTTGAAAGGGGAATTAGGACGGACTCTCAGAGGTATCCTCACAGGAGGATGTAAATAATAGAGAAAAGAGACTGTTTGTTCTTTTATATGGAATATATGTTGGCAGCGATATAGAATAGTTCGGATAAGTGGTTTTCAAAATGATATAGCAGGCACAGACATTGTAACATCTCATGGTCTAGCAGTGTATCCCAAAAAGAATAAAAGCAAAAAACACTGAATATTATTTACCTGCCATCAAATATGTTTTTTTTTTTTTTTATGTCTATTTGATAGTCATTGTGTTCCCTTCTCTGTCAATTTTATAGTTTGGTGTGTGGCGTACATGTTATTG
>WWET01002359.1:220388-237264 GCA_011038615.1 Limnodynastes dumerilii
TGTTGGAGCATTGAGAACTTTATGCATTATGCAATCTCTGGCGATTGACATAACGTTACGGCTGCCAGGGATATTGCATGGTGTACACACACGCACACTATGAGATACTAATAGGTTCCAAGACACCTCCACCCAATAATGTAATTGTTCAGGGTTCATAAACGCTTTGATTATTGGGTTGAGGCATTTTTGGACTTTTATTTATGTTTTTAACATATCGGTCTGTGTCCTACAACGTGCAGTGTAATAAATATATATACATATTGTGTGTGTATATATAAATATATATTTTACACTGCATGTTGTAGGACACAGACACTATACATATTGTGTAGTGTGTAATCCACTTTAAACCCAGACACTATACCCATGATCAGTGTGTCCCCCAATAGAAGGTGTAAAACAAGAAAATGATATTTATAGTAGAATAGAAAAGTAATAAAATACCGTTAGAGAAGAGTGCAGATGGCTAGAAATGTGTCCCAAGACACATGACTATATACTGATGTCATTATTGTATATTTCATAAAAATCACAATATCACGATTTGCGAAAACATTACCTTTTTGTGTACGTTGGTGTTAATTTGCATGTAAATTGTAAAAGTTTAGGTGTTATTGATTTGCTTTTAACTAACAACTTGATATCCATCATGACATTGTAAGCAGCACAGTATCTCAGCCCTGCCATACTGTCACGTGTGCTCGTCTCATATCAGTATATCTAATCATTGACAGTACTGGGCATATAACTACAATCATTATCTGGGTTTTCCCTGTGTTTGTGTGGTGTTTCCATCAGAAATGGCATACTGTTAACTTAATGGGCATCCTTCGAAAATGAATCCTTTTATTTGTAAAAACTTAGTTTATTTAATCCACTTGTAAACCCGTTAGCGTAAGACAAATAAAAAAGCTGTCATTTTGTAAGGATTTCCATTGTCCTCGGTATGTCACCAGATATTGTAAGGTAAAAATGAATGTTCATTGAATCCGTCTGAGTGAATTACCTAAAATCCTCTTTATATTTTACATCAGACATTTACCGATATATACTGTTTTGTTTTCTAATAGGAGCGTGGCCACAAACCCTACAAGCTGAGAGAGAAAAAAAGAGAAAACCGCAGAGAGGATGGTAATGTGCAGCTTTATGCCTTCTCCTAACGCAAATCACCTTTCATTAAGTGGCCTCGGTATTTAGATTTACATTTAATTTTCTACTTTTTCTCTTTATTTCCTTTAATTATGCAGAGGTTGTACATAAGAAACGCAAGAAAAGTGGCCCTAATAAGTCAGTCGAGATCATGTCTGACCATAGTTTGGAAAAGGATCAAAATATTGTATCATCCCGCATGGACAGTAGCGAACCTCAATCATTTAAAGTGGGCAGTTTCAATATTGAGCTTGTTTCTGAGAATAAGAGCGGTAATAACTCTGCGTCCTCTACTATGTCTTCTCGAGTGAAGATCTCAATGTCTCCAGTTTCCAAGACTGATAAAGTTTCTCCAAAGCCACCTCCTGTGATGTCAGGGGGCGGAAGTGTGAAACTCCCAGACCAAAAAGCCATTGATGTCACTTCTGAAACCAAAACAGAGTCTCATGGAGGCAAAGGTCTGCCATTCTACACCAAGGTCATTCCAGCTGGAAAACTGGTAGCTCGCTTGAAGAACTCCACCATCGAACGGTCAGAGCTGATTCAGGTATTGCTCAGTCTTTGCTGATTTATATCTTGCACAACAAGCTTACCTTGGTACAAATACCTTACAACCCAATTATGTCTGGGTTAAACTGAATCTTTTGATAGAAGCATGCATGAAACTGATGTTGCTACATCTAGAAGATGTCTGTTTTGGGATTGATAGGTTAGGTGCCATTTTAAACCATGCTTTGCCCTTCTATTGACAGCTTAGGTCAGGCATGGGCAACCTCTGACAGTCCAGATGGGGAGAATATACAAAATTTATTATGTGTCACCAGGTATAATCTGTGCCTTTGTGGTTGGAGCATGCTGACAGCAGCTGATGTACCAAAGGTTTTCTAGGTCTGGCTTAGGAACATGCATGTTTCTTTCTACGACATCTTTTAGGGAGTATCTTATTGGGGACATTGGGCCAGATCCTGAGCTAAGTACGCTGGCGTATTTACGCTAGCCGATGACGTCAAATCAGCTATTTGTATTTACTGTGCATGCGCGCGGAAGATGTTACACCACGTAACTCCTAAAGTACGTACCATCAGCGTAAATATAAAAAGGGGAGGGGCAACAATATGACACCCTTATTTATGCTTTGGAGGCAGAGGGAAGCATTTAAATTGGACAGTATAGGCCGGGTTAGGCCGGCAGTAGTTACACTATGGAAAGTTAAGGTAGGGTTTGGGCAGCGTAAAACAGCCAACGTACGTGCGACCGAGGGGAGTGCATAGAAATTACAAGTACGCTATGCTTTCTAATGTAGCAAGCGCTTAGGTCTGGGTCTACCCCATTGTGTGTATAGATGTGGGGTAAAGCACTAGAAATACATATTCTTCTATACAAGTATCCTCACTGATAAGCCACCAACACTTCAGTCTGTTATAAGGTCCTTAAGGACTCTTTTTGTTCTCTCATCTGGATAAAAATGAATGGAAACATTGCATCACGTTGACTGCAGGTCATAGGAATTATTAAGCCAGGACAGGGTTAGCTTGCTGCTGGAGTGCCTTAAATGTGTGGACAGCCATTACTGTACAGTCTCTCAAATGTTTGCTTACATTTTAAACGTAGAAAGTGACGGCAGATAAGAGCCACATGGCCCATCCAGTCTGCCCAGTTGTTTACTTAAAACTATACTGACCCTAGACTCTATTTACCCTCAATTTAGTTTGAGATTTAGGATATCCTTATATTTATCCTAAGCATGTTTAAAGTGTTTTACTGAGAAGTAGAACAACCATGAATTCCAATGGTGCTTTTACGGTGCCTATTATTTCTTTTTTTACTTTATGTAAAATATGTATGGTGATCTATTACTTTCATTACTCTAGGTCAATGGCAAAGGTTACCCTCAAGCCAAATTGCTATTGGGTCAAATGGGAGCACTTCATCCAGCTAACAGACTTGCAGCATACATTACTCGCCGATTGCAACCTAGTCTCTTCCACCTCTCTAAACTGAACCGCAAGAACATTAAAATGGCTGTCAAAAATCCTGCTGACGAGACTTCAAAGGACTCTGCAAAGAAATCAGACACTTTACTGCAGAGTAAAACTGGTTAGTTAAAAGATTACTGGCTTTTGTGGTGATAATTGAGGTTTTTCACTTCTTTATAAAACGCATCTTTTAGAAATGATGAGTCTCCTAGAGAAAGTACTCTCATCCGGGATTATTAGTCGGCTGTACAATATACCTGTGAGATTATTAGTCGGCTGTACAATATACCCGTGGGATTATTAGTCGGCTGTACAATATACCTGTGAGATTATTAGTCGGCTGTACAATATACCTGTGGGATTATTAGTTGGCTGTACAATATACCTGTGGGTTTATTAGTCGGCTGTACAGTATACCTGTGGGATTATTAGTCGGCTGTACAATATACCTGTGGGATTATTAGTCGGCTGTACAGTATACCTGTGGGATTATTAGTCGACTGTACAGTATACCTGTGGGATTATTTGTTGGCTGTACAGTATACCTGTGGGATTATTAGTCGTCTGTACAATATACCTGTGGGATTATTAGTCGGCTGTACAATAAACCTGTGGGATTATTAGTCGACTGTACAATATACCTGTGGGATTATTCGGGCAGGAATGTTTTTGGAACACTTTGTTGCTGTTCTGATTATTACATAGTGTGTGGTCAGTTTAGTCGTCAGAAGGGAGACTTTAGGCCTCAGATAAAGGGACTTCACTGTAATTACTGAATGTAGATATCTAGGATTTAATGGTTTGCCCTTCCATGTTGCCCAGTGTTCTTTCATTTTCCTTTTTTCCCTATTCTGTGGACATTACTACACAGGATTATCAGAGGATTTAGGGAAATGCTGCACACTGGTCTTGATTGAGCTGATTATGGAAGCAGTCACTATGAGACAACTTCCCTTTGTCTGAAACTCCAAGATCTGACTCCAGTCTGCAGTGGTGCACATCTTCCATACTGGACATGGGGACATTCATTTAGGTTCTCCAATTATTTGAGGACTAATTCTTAACACCTAGGCTGTCATCCCCAGATCTAAAAGATCTTTATTTACGTTCATCAGGAGCAGTTCTAAATACTTTAATGTAAATAGGGCCAATCTTACACTATCTGCTATGTACTATGTCTGGTTGTATTGCTTAGAAGAGTTACATTTCTTGTATTGCAGAGACACTATCCACACCCAGAAGGACATTCACTCAGTATGTCATAGGTGAAGTTGGAACTCTGAATAAGAAACACTCTCTTTCTGAACCCACCACACTTGGATCACCGAAACTAACGACACAGTCTACACGGCTATTGCTGGTCACCTCGCCATCAGGCAAACAAGCCCCAGTTGTGTCCTATTCTGCTGCAAACAGGACATCTTTATATTCTCCATCACTCACTGTTTCAGGCATCAGAAAGCAAGCTTCCTTTTCAGCTCCAACCTTGATACCAGTAACAAAAGACTCCTCTTTATCCAGTGACGCCCTTCAATCAATGACATCTGTTCCTTCTACTAAGGCACCATCCGTGTCACTTTCAGCTTTGGTTAAAGCTTTAGCCTCTGCAGTGACCACATCAACTGAGACACTTTCTAGTAATTCAAGTACAGATAAAGATTTTACTACTTCAGTGCCAAAAAGCTTGCTAGTGGCAACCGATGCAAAAGCAAATGGATCATTAGCAACTCTGACTGGAACAAATACTACACCCTCTTTGACTTTAAAAACTGGTGAGATTTTTTTCGCTCTCATGCTACATTTGGCTCATCTGTTTCTGTTAGTGTATAAGTTGGAGGCAACTGACATTACCTGCAACAGATATCACAAATATAATAATTGTACATGTTCAGAATTCCAGCGAGCCTAGATAAATGACATACATCTGCAAATCTTTCTGTCTAAAATTGTATTATAGAAGTGGTTTTTAATGCCTTAATCAAATCCGTAAACTGTTGCATTTAAAAAAAAAAAAGGAAACCATTGTGTACCTATGGGACTATTGACCACACTACTTTGATCTTTAGTACTGTAGAGATTTTAATCTAGAGTGCTAGTATACAGCTTCGGCCTCTGCCTCGAGACCCACCAAAAACTTTAGCACCAAGGACACCAAAGGCCTTTAGGCTATAGAAAAATGAATAAATGAAAACGTTGCTTGCAATAAAAATACAACAATTTTATTAAGTATAAACCCAACCAGTTCAAAATCGCAAACATTAAAGACCACGAACCAGATTCCGGCTACCGGACATATAGCATATACATCCGGAGATTCCCGTTTTTTACTACTGCGCATGCGTAGTAAATTTTTTACGTAATCTACGTATCTTTTCCTTACGTAGATTGTGTGTATGAAGTCTTTAAAACCACAAAAAAAAAGAAAAGATACGTAGATTACGTAAAAAATTTACTACGCATGCGCAGTAGTAAAAAACGGGAAACTCCAGACGTATATGTTATATGTCCGGTACTCTGAATCCGGTCCCACATGTGTGAAATGTAAAAAGTCGGACACTAGCTGAACATAACCTACTATCCCTCCCCCATCACATTTCCCATTCCCTGTGGCGACCCTACCCCTTCCTTTCACCCCTGTCCCCGTTCTCCTTAAATAATCTTAATGCTGCCTCCCTTTCCCTCTGTCCTCCGCTGATCACTCCACCTTGGAGGCTATCTCCCTCATAAAATTTTCCTAGTTTTTCTGTTATAATTGTTTGCTGTTAACTGCGTTGTTAAAATATCATTTTCCTTGCTGAATATAGGAAAATTTGGTCTATAATAAAGACAAAGTTAAGAAATGTAAAAAGTTAAAAAATTACACAATTATACAATTAAAGCTATCAAATTGAATCGCACTGCTGTAAGTGTGATTAAACACCGACTTTAGAATTGCAAGATAAACCTTTTCCAAAAGGAGATTTTTGATGTCAAAGAACCTGGCTTAGAATGTGCAGTTGTTAAGCTGTTACTATTAAATTGGATGAGAGTAGCAGTGTTTGCAAATGACCAGCTCCATGGGGAATTGATGATAACAACTTTATATTGTCCGTACCATGTGCAGATATGAATGCACTAGTGGTATGCGATGTGCAGGCTCGCCTTTCCGTTAGCAGCTGCCAAATAGCTAGGACTGTTATTTAGGATGAGTAGTCACGTTGTTCCTTCTGACTCTTTTCGATCGGTCTTTGAAGTTTACTAGTTCAACCTCAAGTCGTATTTCCATTAAAATCAATCGATAGCAATAATGTAGCGGTCTTGTCAGTGTTAAAAGATAGCCACCTTGATACATTTCACAGCTCTGCTTGCCGTTTCATATGAAGGTTAATATGTGATTATTTCCATTAAAACCGGAGACCTATTCAAGGAGCCAGAAGGAACAACGGGAGTACTTGTCCTTAACAGACAGACCCAGCCAATTGGCAGCTAATGGCAAGGAGAGCCTGTACCTTACATACCTCTAGCAGAAGTCTCTGCATTCACATCGGCTCACGGAACGGACAATATCAAGTCCTTACCATCAATTCCCCATGGAACTGGTAATTTGCAGTATACGCTACTCTAATCAAATTTAGGTAATAGCTTAATAACTGCACGTTGTAAACAGGGTTCTTTTTGCTCCTTTTGGAAAGCGAATATAACGGTACCTTTTCTCCTGGTTGGAATCGAAGGTTTGTCTTGCAATTCAAAATGGAGTCTGTTTAATCACACTTGCAGCAGTGTGTTTCAATTTGATAGCTTTAATTGTATACTTCTTTTTGAACGTTCTACAGTGCATATATTTTACACCTGTGGTCTTTAATTTTTGCAAATATTAACTGTTAGGGTTGGGTTTATACTTAACAAAATTGTTGTATTTTTATTGCACACAAAGTGTTCATTTATTAATTTTTCTATAGTTCAAAGGCCTTGGTGCTGACTAGCATTTGTTTGCTTGGTGTTACATTAAAGGAAATCTAGTAAGAATAGATAACTCTTCAAGTCTAAAGATGCTAACTATTGTATATTCGATTTGGCATAGTCATTTTTGTTGTCTTTCATCCCATACTATGGATATTACTATGGGCTTTTATGGAGAGTCAGTAAATGTACAACTAATTGTTTTTGTTTTTTTTTCTCTATTTAATATTAGTCACCTCACCCTCTGTACCAACACAGAGAACTCCAGGTGCGACACAAGGATTAGAAAAACGCCTGGGCCCCCGGCTTCTCTTAATACCAGTACCTGGTAGTTCAGCTCCTGTGCGCCCAGTACAGTGTATGCAAACATCTCCAGGACAAAAAATGATCTTGCAGCCTATTAAGAGTCCTACTGGAGCTAATTTATTTAGACATCCTAATGGCCAGATCATCCAGCTTGTGCCATTGCAGCAAGTTCAATCAGGAAAACTTCAGCCAAGCACCCAGCAAGTTGTTATTCGTAAACCAGGTACTACAAATATAAACTATATGTAGTCAGCCACTGAAATGTTTTCTGGATGCTATTAACTGTCTTAATACTATGTCTGCAAAATATTTGGAGCAACATTCTGTTGTGTAATCTTTTGTCTGAGATACAGATATCCAGTTGTCACCATGTCGTGTGTAATCAGAGGCAGAAACACATTTTATTTTTTATGTAACTGCTACTTTAGAGATTGTATATTTACTTGCTTTTAATGTCTTTCACCAATATTAATGTTTTTATCTTTTTGTATTGTTTTATAGGTCCTACTATGGGTATCCGTCTTCCTCTTCCAACAAAGAGTGAATTGACCTCTCCTACTTCTGCCTCTGTTCCGTCAACATCCATTACGTCTTCTCCAACCACTTTACCCATAATCGCCATTTCCAAGACAAGTCCAGTGAAGTCTGGGGTTACAATTGTTCCATCAACTCCACCTGTGCTTTCTCAACTAGGTACACTAACAAAGAAAACAGCCCCATCTCGGACAAATAGTGATGTCTCCGTGTGTACTTCTAAACTTGTAGCCTACACTAGTGGGGGACGAGGTGTAATTACATCTAATTGTATCCCTGTCCAGTCAGGAAACCTTTCTTTATTAAATGTCGCAGCACCTTCTGCCGCTAGTGCCAGCCAAAATGTTTCTCCTCCTAAAACCAGCGTTTTGCTATTGATAGACAAACCATTATCTGTGAAAGGTGCAAAAAATAAACTTCCAGACGATGTATTAAGTCCTGGGTCACCTGCTGCAAGTGAAAAATTGTCTGAGGAGGAAATTGTGGAATGTGATGGACTGTCTGGGTCACAAATGGTAAAATCTGAGGGGCAACACGATCCTTGTAAACACATGGAACAAGGAGAAATCACTCACTCTAAAAAGAAGGTTGGCAATGGAAAACCCCTAAATAAGCAGAGAAGTAAAGTGTGTTCTGAGATAAAAACAGAAGACTCTAGTGATTCCGATGGAGTATCATTACAAGACATCCGGAAGAAAGAGTCTCAAAGCCCTACAGGTAAAGGTGAGCTTGACCAAAGTGGCCGGGGACTCGTGACAAAAGGAGATATGGACCCAGATGAGCAAACAGAGTCAACAGCATGTTTGGAGGCCAGGCAGGAAGTACTGAAGGAATTGGAAGATGAAGTCACTAACTCACCCCTATTAGATCAAAGCACTACCAGATCTGATATTTCTGCATCTACAATAAACCAGGAGAACGATGAACACCTCACAGTGGATCCACTTACTAAAAAATCCATTGCTGCTGTTAAAGAAAAAGACCTGACTGACTTCAACTCTTTTAGTGAGGATGAGGTGCGTTTTTAATTAAATCTTCTGGAATTATTCTGCACGCATATGGTACGACACTAAGCCACACAAAAAAAACAGCATCTATACGTGCTTGGGTAAAAAAAAATATATATAAATTGAAATAATATGAAATATTTTAAATCTCGAAATTAATATACTAAAAATGGATCCAGATTTACAAAATTGACGTTTTCTGTACACTGTGCAAAAAAAAAGTTCATGTTTAGCTAGAGCGCCTGCACGCACTGCAGATTTCCAACGCAGATCTAAATCCTCAGGATCCAGGTATCCGTGCTAGAAGCTTTTCCTTCAACAGGACAGCAAGGGGCAGGTTGTGTACGTCAGGTAGTCATGGTGGGAGGGGGAAGTATGCTGACAGTAAAGTAACGGCTTGCTTAAGCCCTTATGTACAGTCCTCATTTTCACACTGTCTATTCCCTTTAGGGACGGTGCAGAAATATTCAGGTGGGTCAAGTCCTATGCGCGAAAGGGGAGTGGTCACCCTACACACACACACAGAAGTTGGGATCGCACAGCGATCTGGCTTCAGAACGCCTTTGCGCGGTGACAGTAAAGTTCTGAGTCCGTTCCCTAGAGAATAATCAATTGATTGTTTAATAAATACATATTACATAGAGTATCGCAGCCAGTGAATGAGTACAGCATCCAAAACAAATTTAGCATATAGACTCAAATTACACATTGCACATAAATCAAATCCATAGCAGCTGTGAAGGAATGCAAGGCTGGTGAATGTATATATTGCACAATGCTGTATGAAAGATCAAACTGATTTTAATAACTGCTAATACAAGTTTCATCTTTTTTTTTTTTTTGTGTCTAGAGTGAAGCTGAATATTTTGTTGACATTGAAACTGTAGAAGAGCTTTCTGAGAAGATTAACATGGCGCGTTTTAAGGCATGTGCTACAACCGACACTACAGACAAGTGAGCTTCCATTTCTTTTAGTAGCAACTGTGCTGCTAAAGCGACAATGTTTTCTTTTCTTTTTAAGAATATTGTAATTGACTGTTATATATGTAGTGTATGGAGAGTCTAAAATTAAACAGTACGTTTTTCATCATACATAGGGCACATATTTAGATCCTCAGCAATCCAAGTGCAATGAGAATAAGCAACTGATTTATATAATGTTCAAAAAGAAAATCACAAAATCAAGCGTAAAATGTGAAGCTGTGTATTTAATGGCATATGACATGTTCAAATGTTTGAAAGGTCCCCCCACTGCCATTTTAATAATAGTTTAAAGTCCTCCAGGTAAGCAGAACAAGACCTAATCGAATAATGCTTACACTGTTACTCTGCAATCTGATTTCCATCAGTGCTTTTATTTGTTGTCCCTTATTTTTAATTTTGTGCTCTGTTAATAACTAATTTAGAAAAAAACTGCAATATCTGTAAATGGGTAATGTGTATACATTCAAATTGGTCTTGTAGAATGTGATGTAATTGTAAAAGAAGACCTATTCCCCAGTATAAGTCCGTTTTTAAATGAAATGTTAGAAAAAATTTATTTCAGTGTCTTAACATGTCTTTCATATTGTTCTTTGTAGATATGGGACTCAAACTATGTCTTCAAAAGGACGCAAGCAGGTTTTCAAGGCAAATCTAGTGGGTATATCTTAATGTCTTAAATTAAATAATTGTTGGAAGGTTTAGGATTGCTATTCATTATTGTGGGATATATATATATATATATATATATATATATATATATATATATATATATATATATATAATGTGTGTGTGTGTATGTGTATATATAATAGTAAATATTATGGGTCTGGGAATGGCACATATTATTATATAAGGTGATATATTAGGGGTCTGGAATTGGCACATACTATCATATAAGGGGATATATTATGGGTCTGAGATTGGCACATACTATTATATAAGTGGATATATTATGGGTCTGAGATTGGCACATACTATTATATAAGGGGATATATTAGGGGTCTGAGATTGGCACTTATTATATAAGGGGATATATTAGGGGTCTGGAATTGGCACATACTATTATATAAGGGGATATAGTATGGGTCTGGGTATTGCATATACAATAATATAAATAGGATATAGTAGGGGTCTTCTATATGGGGGCTAATCATGTTAAAAGTCCTTTACACTCTATCCAGACTTAAAAGAAGTCCCCATTTTAAGTAAGGACGGCTCAGAAATGTTAAGAAATGTAAAATGTTTAAATCCATGGGTTTAAAGCCTCTTTTACGACATGATCACCACTAAAAGATTGTCTGCTTTTAATGCCAATCTTAGCATTCTTCCTCACTTATCACCTCTTCCATTGTTATTCTGTCATAAGCTTTTCTTTAGCTTCGTAATTTGCTATATTACCTGTTTGGCAACTGTTCCAAGCATGATACTTCTAACATTGATGATTTACGCCAAGAAAATCATAACATAACTGCATAGGATCAGGCCGATTACGTTTTATTGGATTCAGCACAGCTCATATATGTAATATGCAAGAGGCATCATACAGTGTTTTGGAGAAGTAGATGATTATATCAGCTGACAACAAATGGATCTACATGGTTTATTTGGGATTAGGGAATCGTACTTCCTCAGTCTTTTAACTTGTATTGCCTACGGGATCTGCTTTGGAAAATTAAGCCTGAAGAAGCGTAAGAAATGCAATGCTGTAGTTTGTAGTCTAACTAAATTAATGGTTTTCATTTGACATTTTTGTGTTTTATAGGTGAACGAGGATGATGTTTTAGCTGCAGTTAGTGATGACAATTCAAGCGTAGGTCATCGTAAGAATCACACTGCCAATGAGCGGAAGAGAAGAAACGAGATGAGGGATCTCTTTGAGGAATTGAAAAATGCTCTTGGCCTTCACAATCTGCCAAAGGTTTCAAAGAGTTACATCCTCAAACAGGTCTGTATGGGCTTTGTTTAATAATTAATTTATTCAAACATTTTCCTGTATTTAAACATTTTTCATTTACCTAATTCCAGGCCATAGAGGAGATTGAGGGTTTAACAGATGCCGCTGACAGTCTTATACGACTAAAGACCTCATTGTCTCTAAAGCAGATTGAATTAATCAAGAAATTATCAAATCTTTCAGGTTGGTGGCTTGTTGGTTAAAAAAAAAAAACACACCTTGTGTTAACAAGATACAGTTGTATTCTGTACTAACTGAAAACTGTCTTTGTCTAGAAATATTACCCTGGTTTTTTATGCATATCGTGGAGATTGAGGTTATTAATTTAGCAAAAAAATGGATTGCGCCCCTCAAGTGTTTTCCAATAATTTTAGATATTCCTCAGACACTGTTGTAGGATCATTTTAAAGGTTTGGTTGGGGTGGGGGGTTTGCATTCCCAGAATGCACCACACAGTCATTTAGTCAGCTACTATTTTTTTTTATTATTTTTGTTTAAGTTGCCTTTTATTATTTCTCCCACTGCTGCATTACAACACAATAATGCTTTCATAATGTCACACTTCCACAGGAAAACCAAAAGAAGTTGTACTGAAAAAACTTGAATATGTATATGCAATGCAGAAAGCTGTTGAAGCAGAGAAGAAGAAGCTGGCGGAGGACGGTTCTCCCAATAAGGCCTCGGATGACAACCCTTCTCCAGTAAGAGCTCCTTTCCCACCATCGATATCAAGGGAGAAACCTAACAAGCCAATCATACTTACAAGAAAAGCGGAGTTACATGCAGTGGAGAGTAAGTTTGGATCAATGGGGGTTTTTTGTTTGTTTTGGTTTTTGTTTTTTTTAAATGTTCTCCTTAGCCTATAAGTGGTCATTTTCTGGAAAGTAAATTATAAGGCTCCTCTTGTCACTTTTTAATTCATTAATTAACTACTAGTAAAAATGAATTATGCCTTCTTGTGATACCGGCATTGCAGATTATTATTATTGTTCTCCTAATGATAATTACTTGCTTAATATAGACTTGCATCTGTTTGCTTTAGCTGATGCACACAGTGGTGAATGTAATACCGTGTTCACATTACCACTGCCTAAAAAGCTGGCTTTTTAGGCAGTGGGATGTGAACGGGGGTATTAGTGTGACCTTTCTTATATTGTGTACACAAATGTGTCCAATTTGTATGTAAACGCAATCTTGGCAGTGTAGGTGTGTTTACACGCATTACATTTGGATGCACCTGCTTTTGCCTGCAAGTTACTCACAAATCTGAATCATACCATGTGGTATTAACATTGGTGTGGCCCCAATGGGTAACCCTGTCTTGCACTGATACCGCTTATGCCCATATACATCGGCATCTACTCCAGATTAACATTCTAATTAATGACATGTCCTCAGTCAAGACGTCAAACACTGCAAAGCAAATCCCTTCAACAGTCTCTGGACAACTATTCCACTTTAATGGTTTGTCACTGCATATTACAGTGTGTAAAAGGATTTTAGGGGATATCTAATGTGATATTATATACTCAAACTATATCAAACAGGATATTCTTCAACACAGTGTAATGTAAAAAGCAGCACTATTCATAAGAAAGTTACTTGCCTATTCTCTAGAATCTATTGATATCACAGAGGCCATACATAAAGGATTACATTTCAGGCATGGTCTTGCATCTAAAGCAGTGAAGTGCTCTGATAACACTTCCATAACTGTATATGTGGCCTTCAAAAGCCTGTACCTATAAATATGTATAGCACATTAGTCACTTGTAGCAGCTGCTTTTATGTAACCCACTAATTCAGGTCCATGCTTTTTCTTATTATTATTATTATTATTATTATTGTTATTAATTCATGCAGGGAGTTTTTTTAAGTTGAAGATATACATAGTTCAGAGCACACCAGTCTAGTTTTCCATCTCTTTGCTGAAGTGTTTTTAATTATGGCTCCTAAAATATGTTTATGTGAGCTACATGTTGGTGAAATTGTTCATTTAAAGTATCTGTATTATTACTTTTGTACCTTGCTGATATCCATAAAGGCCCTTGTGTATTCAGAACAAGACTGTCTACTACATGCAGTAATCTGATACTGATTTAGTCGTGTTCCCCTAAGTAAATAATTTTCTCCTACAGCAAACACAACGCAGCAACCATCAGATGTTCCCACTTCCAGTGTACTAATGGCAGCCACAGGGCAAGTGGCTGGCACTCCTCCAACACTCATACCAGCTACTCTAAATCCTGCACAGATGCGTTCAGGTAACCTTAATCTAGCATAGATCTTTCCCTCATGTCAGATTAATATATATTATAGCCAGGGTCACATTAAAACTGTGTCGTTATGATGGATTGATGTATATAGTATTTGTTTTGGTTTGTGTTTTGTTTCATCTTGTTTGGCATTAGTGCCCCATGCACAGATTGATTTTAAACACAAAATAATAACAGCATCTGGTATAGACAGTTAATTTGGATATTTTGTCATAAAACCCTAATATACAGACCTATTTTCTCTTAAGTCGTTTGTCCCAAGAAACTGCAATATAAAAATGTCCAGCTGCACATAGAAAACATTTAAGTATCATTTATCACCTATATAGATCCCTAGCTCTGATATCCCCTTGTTTCTGTGATTGGGTTTGGAATTTGGACAGGTTTACACTCTGCACATGTGTTTTACACTCTGCATGTGTGTTTTACACTCTGCGTGTGTGTTTTACACTCTGCGTGTGTGTTTTACACTCTGCACATGTGTTTTACACTCTGCACATGTGTTTTACACTCTGCACGTGTGTGCTCAACTGTGCTGCCTGATCAGAATGCATTATGCCCCATCCAGACATAAGTGAATTGACACATCCAAAAGAGGGGCTAGGTTGTGTTTACAAGTAGGTAAGCCTTATATAACAAGCTACAGTATCCTAATGATCCAGACGTCTGTATCATTTTCTCTTTGCAGGAGTCAGGAAAGTTAATGTAGGCCCTTTGTATTGGGAGGCCATCCATGTTTGGAGAGGGGTTAGCTAATGTTGTGGATCCCAATGAATATTCTTCTCAGGGATCCATCAGTTAAGAATCAGATCTAATGTGGTCAGATCCTAAGGGTGTGTGCGCGAGAACCAGGGCCTTCTGTGAGCTGCCAGATGAGTGAGCTTTTACTTTCCCAAAATAGCATATGCCTGCTGGCAAAGACTCGGATGGTAGAAATCCCATCCATAGGTTTACCATCAAAATATTGGCTGTGATGAGAGGGATTCCCCTGAATTGGATGCCCAAGGAAGTATTATTCTTTGCTATATTACAGAATCAACTAGTATGACTTGTTTTTCAAACTGCTATTCTTGGCAGGCATAATATAATATTGCACAGAGTAACAAATGCCTTAAGCTGGCCACATACTAGAGCGATTATTGACCCGATCCTATAATTATTGTGGATTGGGCCAAAATTCACTCAGACTCTGGGATGATAATCTGATCGAAAGGAATTCCTATTGATTATCATCCCAAGGGGACGATAGCTTGCAGTGTGTGGGCAAGTCCTATTATCAGACCTTATACCTCCACCTCCTGGCTGCAGCCAGGCCAGGAGGTGAAGGTGCCACATACTAATGACTGGAATTTCTCCATCAGACAGCCCTTTAGAAACCTGCAGAACCTCTTGCACTGCCAATAGGCTAGCTGCAGGGTCTCATTCACAGATTATCACTGAAAATCGTCCCAATTATTGACCACCACACGCTGGGAGCAGTAATCTCTCTAGTGTGTGGCCAGTTTTACTGTCTTTGTCAGGTTTTCCTTTTTATTATTGCAAATAATATATATTCCTCTACAAATGCCTTGTGTTCTGTCCAGACATATCCTTTTCCCATTGGTTGAATTCAGCATTCAGGATTTTCTGTATTACCATTAATGAGTTCATCAAATCAGAAACCATTTTCTTTAAAACTAAGACCTCTAAATTAATTATTTTCTAGGAATGACTTCTGTGGTGATTCAGCTTCCAGATGCAGTACTCAAAGGCATTATGGATAATGGTCCTGTGCCCTTCACCTTATCTGCTTTACCTGGCACAGTTTCTACTATGACACCATCATCCACTGAGTCAGGTATGTGTGCATTTACACAATACAGTAGGTCCATGAAAATTCACTGGACTTTAGCACAACTGCTTAACAGTTGGTATCTATAAATGAACTGCCCTATGATTATGAATGCATGATTCACTTGATTTTCTACTGCCTCTGTGTGTACTATAAAGACAATGAACAAATGAATAACATAAAGTAAAGATGGTGGTTGCATAGAAATAAAAGGTAAAGCTGGCCACACACTAGAGCAATTATCACTTCCTGCGTGTGGCTGCCGATAAACAGGACGATTCTCCCCTGGGGAAAGGTCCCGATATTAGCACCATACACTAAGAGGCTGAAAGCGATAATCTCTGCTGGAGAGCCTGCAACCAGCCTATTGGTTGGCTGCAGTCTCTCTCTGATTGGCAGGGTCTCTTGAGACTCATGCAGCCAGCTCATTGGTTGGCTGAAAAAAAAAAATGTATCAATGGAAAAAACTCATACTGACAGGCTGCTGTGCGATGTCCTCTCTCCCTCTGTCTGGGTATACAGCGCTGTATACCCAGACAGAGAGACAGAGAGAGGAGACAGCGCTGCAGCCTGTCAGTGTGTGGGGCTCTGCCCTCTCTCCTTCTGTGGTAAATGTCTGTCCAGCAGTAATTTTACAGAGGGAGAGAGGGCAGAGCACTAGGTACCTCCAGTGTCCGATTCCGAAAGATGAGATAATTGGACCCTAGCGTTTTGGAGCGTTTTATCGCCGTTTGGAAAAAAATGCTTTACCATACACTAGAGCAGGGGTTCTCTTGCAACGGTCCTCTTGCTGCAATGCTGTAATGTTGTTTAGTATAATAGTGCCAGACTTAAGCTGATTTTTACTCACTGTGTCAGTAAAGATCAGTTTAAGCCTGCAGCCTGTCACACTAAACACATTACAGTGTCCAGGAACA
>WWET01002360.1:17835-38550 GCA_011038615.1 Limnodynastes dumerilii
CCTCTCCCTCCTCCTCTTCCTCTTGCAAGCTTCGCTTTCTTTTTCTCCTTTATATTTAGAATTTACCCCTTTTCCTGCTTTAACTGGAAAGTTTATCATTACTTAATACTTTTTTTGCAACCCCCTTTTTTTTTTTAACCTTGGCAGGGTATTTCTACTTTACTGCAGTCTAAAAGTAGTTTCCCTTGACTGCCTGCCCTTCTCTAACTTAAAGGGCTAGCACTTCTAAAGCTATTCTTGTGCTTCTCTTTTATTGTAACAAAAAGACTGGAAAGCCTGTCTGCTAAAAGATTACGCTTTCCCCAATTACTAGAACTAGGTGTATAACTTTGACAAGTCTCGTCCCTTTCTAGGACGGTACCTTAGATGTGTTAGAAGTATCCCTACAACACTTCCATTGAAACTTACTTTCATAGAAAAGACTGGTCCTTAGGGACCTGAGCTGAGATATTGAAGTAACGTAGACGTAAACTACAGGAGGAAAAAGTCAGGGAATACGCTCAGATGTTCTGTTAAGGGCTCTTTCTTGGCGGATCTTTAAGCATAATCCTTTATTGTGTGGACCCTTTTTTTGGTGGAGAATTAGCTGTAGATGTTCCCCGGACTCGTGATGGTTCCCCTGTCACTTTGCTTTGTAGTTGCCGTGGTTGTGATAGAATGCAGGACTTCAGCTAAACAAGTAAGTCGATCCAAGAATTAGTTTTGTAGTTTCTGTACATGTGATGTGGATCGTTAAACGTTTGTGTGTGTGCGCCTATCGGTAGCCTTTATCGCATATTACTACACGATAATTATTATGTTTTGCAACTGCTATTATTACATTTCACTGTCAGCTTTCCAGGAGTCCCTTCCACTTTTTATTTCAATAGCTCACTTGATATATCTAAGTAATTATTAGCAGATGTCAAAAATCTATATGTAAAAGAAAAGAAATCTGGAAAAATACTTCTATCTATATCGTATGAATGAAAAAAATTATGTCAGATATCTAAAATATAACGGAGAGCATTTGCTACACGTGTCAGTGTTAAGCTAGAGAAGGCTACTTGACAGATCCTAGTTGCTCCCCCTACCTGACAATTTCGTTCCACATATTTAAAACCAGCATGATTCCAGTTAGTCATTACACCATAGCACCAACATATACAGTTAATGCAGTGCCTAGTTCAACACATTTCTATTTAAAAACGAAAAACATTTATTTCTGCAAAACTTAGGTTTGCAGAACTAGCTGTGGTATGGTGTGACTGATTGTCATTGCTGCCAACTAGCCTTTAGTTATAAAATGATTTTTGAACTAACAGGATGTGATCGATTTTTCCATCAGGAGTCTGAAGCACCCATAGGAATAGTTGCTTAATTAATTTTAAGGCCATTGACTACTGAATTTGTTGGCACAACCTCAGGGAGTTATTGAATAGACCTCTCATTGCTGAGATTTCTTAGGTTGACCCATCTATGTTAAACAAATTATGAAAGCTCTTGGACTATAGGTGGTAACACAGATGTTTATTCAGCTATGGAAAACCCACCAATAAACTTAAAAGTTGCCTGGAGCAATTTTGGTTTTCTATCAAGCACAGACCATACAGTGTGCTTTAACTGTGTAGTGTCCACACAACTAAATAAAGCTAATGTTATATGTTTTTTTTCCTTTCAGGCTGGCAATGATGGAAACACTTGGTTAGGTGAGTTCATCATTTGACAAGGAACAAATATAATTTATTCTATAACAAATACAAATGTTTGACCAATAGGGGAATATTTTTGAAAGTATTTATTTTTCTCATTTTAGTTATTAATACAATAATTACTGAGATGTTTGTGATTGCAAGACATGTTTGCCTATGGTGTCTTTTTAGTCTAGATGTGTCCTGTAGCTCTATACTTTTCTTTATGCAATATAGAAAGAGAAATATCCTTTGCATTCATTTACATGGTTGTATTTATTACTAGCCCATCTAGAAGTTATTTCTATAGTACAGCTCTCAAAAGTCTGTTCATTCATGGGTATGCTAGTACCCTAAAAGTAGTGTGGTCTGCCGGTACTTTACAGAGAATATTTAGCATTCACATCAGTCCCTGCCCATTGGAGCTATGATCTAAGTTCCCTTACACAGACATACACACAGACTAGGGCTAATTTATTCAGCAGCCAATTAACCTAGCAGCATGTTTTTGTGGTGTGGGAGGAAACCAGAGCATCCGGAGGAAACCCACACAGATATGGGGAGAACATAGAAACTCCACACAGATAAGGCCTAGTCCTGGGAATTGAATCATGACCTTAGCACCATGAGACACAAGTGCTACTTACTGAGCCACCGTGCTGCTCACAGATGGCAGTCTGAATTTTAGAAAGCGGCGGTGATGGAATCGTGTAGAGTCATTGGGCCTGATCCAGACCTACGCCCGCCGTCGCTGAAAAGCCGATCTGCGCATGCGCCGGGCAGATGTTGCCCGGCGTAGCTACGGCAACGCCCGATCAACAATCGGGCGACCGTAGGAACAGCGTAGGGACGCTGGAGGGGGCCTCCCCCTAGCCTCCCCCTCCCCCTAGCGTCCCTACGTTAAGGTTTGTAAAGGTGGGCGAAGGGAGGTATTATAATGAGGGAGGGAGGGCTTAGCGGTAATATGTTCGTGTGCGAGCGTATCGCCACAATCGTCACAGCCTCTCGCTATTGGGAACAGGGAAATAAGTTCCTGTTCCCAATAGCGAATTTCTATATTCAGCCTATTTCAAACAATGATACAGTCGCCATTCAACTGGCGGTTGCATCATGTTCAAAATATGGCCACTCGGACTGGCAACCGCATCCTCCTAGATTATGGTGCTATCAATCTCTTGAGTAGTGCCCAGTGGAAATTTAAATAATCACTAATCTTTTGTTGGTTGTTTGGTGTATTATGTATGAACACTTTTCAGCATTTATAAAACTAATCCATTAGTTCATAAATAACTTTATAATCTCTGTGTAAATTTATAGAGATAAGATTAGATACCTGTTTAGCTAGGAAATCAATGTTTGAAAGACACTTAAAACAGTATTTCCTTTATCCTTATGCTGAAAACTGCTTACAGTGTATAGCTTGTCTATTTCTCCAATATTTAGAAAGTGTGTTACTGCAAAGCATTGCTTACATGGTAATATATTTGACCTCTGCGTGTTATTGTTTTATATGTGTATCCATCAGTGGTAATACATCCAAATTCATAGACAGAATAACTTTATCATAGTTTCCAGGTTTATGGAATTTGTAATCACAATTCCTGAAAAGCTGTCAACGTTTTTTGTTGTATATGAATTAAAAAGTAATATAACTCTTGAATCATTTGGTGAGATTTTCCCAAAATATGGTATTATGGGTAGGAATGAGATTATTTTAAGAATAAGGGATACTCCTTTGTTGCACTACATGTAGAGAAAACTCAATGAATGAAAAATGATTCTTTTTCCACTAATTATATCTATATGTAGAAAATCTTTAAAAAGGAAGAAATTATGTCATACTGGTTTCTTAGTCATGTTTTACTTTTTCTAAAAGTCTACTAGTCCTTAGTAGTAGACTAAAGCTATGTATATGTTTGGTCAAATAAAAGTGCATGGTAAAATGCAAGTATTTTTTTATGACAAATAGATAACCATCAATACTATCAATATGAATTTGGATTTGTTGTACTTCATGGTTACATAACAAAACTTTATGAGGTCAATGGTTATGGTTGATGGGGGAGGGGTGCCTCTTTAATAACACTCAAGTATTACTTATGAAACTAAAATAAGGTTAACACTGGAGCAAGAAAATAGTTCAATATTTTGTATAGGAGTCTTTTCCAACACAATGTGTGGATGTGGCATGTCACCAGATCACTCCATATGGTTTATGAGTTAATTGTGTCTATGTTTGTTAGTCCTCATCATGCATTCTTTGCATGGTTTGTTACCATGGACTGATTTGAATCACTAGTGTTTTTTATGCCTGGTTCACGCTTTCAATGGGTTGACCTGTTTCCTTTGTCTCCTTTTATGCATACTATTGTGAAACTATTGTTATATCTGTTGCATTGCTTGGCCATGCTTTTCACTGGTGCCTTAAAATGATCAGTGGCGCACGTAGCAGGTCATATTGTGGTGTGGACTTTGGAACCACATCATTTTAAGTGGCCCTTTGTGAGATATTACATATTTCATGGAAATGCCCATGTTTAAAGGTTAATTCCCATGTTCCCATCCCATTATGGCATTTCAGGTATCATAGGGTGGGATAGATCCAATCACCAATCACCTTTGTACGGTGCTGCGGATAACGTGTAGTGCCTTATAAATAAACAATAATAATAATAATAATCACACTGCATTCTGAATTCTGAAAGCAACACCAGTGAGGGTTCATTAGCGGATTTCTGCTGTGTCCATGCATAGTGCATGTAGACCACTCTCATCATTCACGCAGAGTACTGACAGTTAGTCCCTATTAAAAATTACGATCTATGCCCACTTAAAATGGTGATGGATCTCGCAGACATGCGATCCACCGCCCTTTCCATACCCTAATATTAGAAACTCAGTCCACATGCCAACGCAAACCGCCCTACTTTCGGAACCTGTCAGAAGTGTCTCTTTATTGGATTGCTGGATTGCGTGGAGCTTTCTGATACAAATTACATCATCAAGTCCCTCCCAACACTAGGAATTGTGGTATTGATAGGCAGGGGACAGCGGTTACACTCTCCAGGTAGAAAATCTGATTTCCAAAAAAGGGACATACGAAAGTTTCTTTTCGGATGTCCCTTTTTTCAAATACTTACACAGTTATACTTTTACATGAATGGGTGAGTATGCCGTTCGGTATACTTCACCCATTCACTTTCGCATTTACCGTTATCCCTCCGTCGTCTGTGATATCCCTCCGCCGCACCTCGACCACTGCTATCGCCGGACCTGGAACAGGTAAGTACACTATCTGTGCTGGTTAGGGTTAGGGTCAGGCTGCAGGGGAGGAAAGGTTAGGGTCAGGCTGCAAGGGAGGGAGGGTTAGGCTGCGGGAGATGGAGTGTTAGGGTCAGGCTGCCAGGAAAGTAGGGTTAGGGTAGTGAGAGGGGATGGTTAGGGTTAGAATTAGGTAAGGGACTTTTTTTTCTTACAGTTTAGGCGAACTGAGCTTTCGGTGCTCAGTGGATAGATTGCTATGCCTCATCGAGGCATAGCAATCGAAATGCCAGCCAGTTCGCAGCTGGCTGGGGAGAAAACGGGCAATTCGAAAATCGCCCGTTCGGACAAGAGCCCCACACCCAGGGATGGAACTTAAGGCTGTGATTTGCATGAATTCATGACCTCAAGCCCATTGTGGTAGATTTGCCAGCTCTCCCAGGATACCGGGAAAAATCAAGAATTTCGGGCGTTGGCAAAACCCTGGATAAAAGTCAGACAAAAGAACAAGAAATAGCAAAAGATACTGTAGGATGAAAAACTGGGATCGGGTATGGAGAGATGGATGAGGGGGTCTGAGGAGATGACGTATGAGGCCTGGGTGATCAGTAGGGATGGATTAAATACAGTAAAGGGACTCTGAGAATGGAGGGTGAGACTTCTCTTAGATTTGGTACTTGTTATAAAGGTTTGAAAATGTACAGAAGTCCAGTTGCAGAAGTATTTTTTATTTATTTAAATAACACTGAGAAATTTTGGGAACCAAAAGTTTAAACTGTGCAACTGTTCATCAGTCTAGGAGCATTGCACCAGCACTGACCAGAAATGTTCCAGGAAGCTGAAATGCTTAAGTGGTTTTGAAGTCAGTTTAGATGCAAAGGAAAAGCACAGTCCCATGGCCGATGCAGTGTGCTCCATGAGGGATTGATGTAAGGCTTGAGAGGCCATGCCCAATGCCCCTCTGCCCCATGGGTGGGTATTTAATTATTTTAACAGAAGAAAAAATGGAGCCTTATGTCTCAGTAACCTGCTTTTGCGCACCATGTTTAGAAAACAGTTTATTACCAGCTACTATATCATGTTGTGAAAATACAAGTGGAGAAGTTAACATTACTGTTGCATTAATCAGCCGTTTAAGACTTACTTTGACTTTATTGCTCTTCTGTTGACTTCTGATAGGTACAGTCCCTGGTACAGCTACCACTAAACTTTAAATGTTGTTAGAACTGCATTCATAGAGAAAACTTCTTACTAAACCATAGCTTAAGGGTCTGCACATGGAAGGGTCTTGTACGGAACATAGGATTGTATGTAAGGACTTAGCCAAGCCCTTAATGTATGATCTGCATGTGTTTTCCCTCCCACTATGCTTAACACATACACTTGGTGACTTGTCACACCCTGCCATCAGAGATAACTCTACAGATCGAAAAACAGCACTGATCATATTGTGTACTGATGCATAAGGGTGTAGTTACTGCAAGTGCAGTGCAATTTCACAGCCTTGCTTATGGTCAGGAACCAGAATTGAGAATCTGTTTCAAATTTGGTTACCCTGTGGTGCCTATAAACATAAGTAGTTTTAAAACAGTGGTGTTATGGAAACACTAAGATACGTCCTCAAGAGAGGACGACAAAGACCAAAGCTATGTTTTACAGTGTAAGTATGTTGCTGAACTTACATTCCTATAGGATATATAATAAGGAAATGCAGAGACTAAAGAAGATAGTGTTAAAATATATAACTGTTAGTTTAGTCCTTAAAACTCATTCATACCTTTTGAGAAATATGTCCTCAATGGGTGTATGCCTAAGAATTTCCATTAGGGCACATCAATACTTTTCCAGCTCCTTTGGTTGCAACTGTCCAGGGTTCTCTTCTGAGCCTAAACCAGTCCAGTTGAGCTTCTAGTGGGGACTGACATATTAGGCAAACTTTCTTTTGGATTTTTATGCTATTCAATTATTTACTTGGAAATACTACACTGTACACTACATGTTTCATATATTTATGTGTTACTGGCTAATCTTTTTGGAAAATTAATTTTTTTTCAATTTTGCTGCTTTTTATTCAAACATAATTATGGAATAAACATGCGCACCTTTTCCTACAGAATCCTGCAAGTCTAAATGGTCTTCATTATAAATTTACACATTCCCTCTGTCTGATTTTTACAGTATTGCTGTTTATTTAGAAGTATATAAAAAAAATACTGTGACCTCACGTAACCTCTTAAAAAGTCAAATGAGGTTTACTGACCTTCTAGGAGTGGTTAGTTTTTCATATGAAAAGATATATTTGCTTGAGGATATTTACATATTTTTAATGGACTAGAATGCTTGTTTTTCCATTATAGTTTTATGAATAAGGTTACCTTTATAACTAAAACCTTTATTAGATATTTTAAACAACATATATTCTGTATATACAGTAATATTTTTGTTGCTGAAGTTTAAATTATGTTTCATCTCATGAATCTTTTAGTTTAACATATAAAAATAAGATATTTTGTTGATTTTTTTACCTAAAGTATATGCATCTGATGTTAGTGTACAGTACAGTACTGTTTTTCCAGTCAAGTTTCTCTATATCATTACACATATTTGTCAACTTTTCTATGATATGAGCTAATATTTATTACGTACTTGGGTCTAATCCAGAGTGAAAAGCAGTAAAATAAAAAATAAAATTTGCTTTGGGAGTTTGGAAGAGAGCAGTTTGAATACTTTATTAGGAATCATTTTAACTAGAAAAGGGGAGCAGTGAATAAATAATAAAAAAGTTCCTCATCTAAGAAGTCTTTAGTGGCCAGGCACATATGACAGATTGCATATGCATATCAACTAAGGACAAAGTTTAAAGTAAAAAAAATATACCTAGCATTGATAACAAATGGAAGAATAAGAGATGCATAACACAACCTCTCTGAGCTATGTTTGTAAATGCAATGAGCTTAGAAAATAAAATACCTGAACTAATTGAGATAATGACAAGTGATAATCTGGATATTTTTTGTATCACTGAATCATGGTGCAATGAAATCATGACTAGGACCTAGCCATAGCAGGAGATAATTTGTTCAGGTAGGATAGAGTAGAAAAAATTGAAGGAGAGGTATTAATCAATGTAAAGGAAGGAATAAATATGGGGTAACCATAGAAACCCAGGAGGTTATTTTTCCTACTGGGGTGATATATAGACCACTAGGACAGGATGAGAAAATAGACAATGTCATGCAAGATATCAGTAAATTCGCATTAAATAGGTAGGTAATAATGGGTATGGGTACCCACTGAGAATGACCCTATTGCGACAGGCCATTCTCTCCCAGCCAATTCTAAAGCGGCAAAGAAATCAATTCCCGGAGCACCAAAGACGTTGCTCCAAAAGCTAAGTAAAAAATATAACCCCAACCCTTTCCCTAATTCTTACCCCTAACCCTCCCCTACCATGACCCTGACCCTAAGACTCCCATCCCCACAGCCAGATCCTAAGATTCCCTTCCCTGCAGCCTAATCCTAAAATTCCCATCCCCACAGCCTAACCCTAAGTCTCCCCTCCCCTCCCCGCAACCTAACCCTAAAACTCCCCTCCTCACAGCCTGACCCTATCCCTCCCTTCTCCGCAGCCTGATCCTAACCCTTTCTTTTCCATGGCCCTTACTCTAACACTCCTTTCCCCAGAGTCTAACCCTTACCTTCACCCTAACCCTAAAAGTCCTCAGCTGGTGCGTCGGGTCTGGCGGGTGACATTTCTAAAAAGGAATGGGTGAGTATGCCGATCAGCATACTAGCCAATTCTGAAAAATAAATCGAAAATGGCTGTCTATTTGAAATAGAGGCAGCCGAAAAAGAACTTTCGTCTATCTCTACTTCTAAAAACAGCCCTCATGCCGGGGACTCCCACCAGGTAATAATCATGCAAGATTTTAATCTATTTCGTGTAAACTGGGGTGAGTCCTGCAAGGCCCACTAGAAGTGGGGACATATAAAATTCATTATAGGAAACATTCCTCAAGTAATTGATGAGAGAGACCACTTACAAAGAGGTAAACTTAGATTTGGTATTTAAAAATGGTGAAAGAATTTCAGAAGTAATTGTGGGTGAGAAGCGAGGATGCAGTGATCATCAAGCAGTATTGTTTAGTATGAAGACAGAGAGAGGCACACACATAAATGTAGTGCTAGATTTTAGGAAAGCTGAGTTTCTGGAAATGGAGAAATCTGTAAGTGATTCTTTGGCACAGTAAGGCACAAAAAAATGAGTGCAGGAACAGTGGGTAAGTTTAAAAAGTTCATTATTAACAGCATCAGACCTTTGTATCATAAAGGTTAGGAATAAGAAAAAAAGAAAGTCAGTGTGGTAGGATAGTGAAACCAAAAAAGATTGCCTTTAGAAATGATAGGCAAACCCAGACTAATAATGAGGGTGGGGACTGCAGTTTGAACAATTATGGAATAATTTAATATAGAAGGTCCGTGAGGAAAGCTGGCCCACTCGGTACAAATTTAGGTTTTTACAGATTTAGGTACATAAATGAAAGGTGAAAACAAAAAAAAAATAGTAAGACTCAAAATGGAGAGTGGGCGCCTTGTTGAGGGTGATTGGGCTTTGGCAGATCAGCTTAATAATTATTTTGTTCAATATTCACAAAAGATAGGGGAAGAGATCACATTTAAATAGGAAGACTGTTAATATAAAAAAAGGCAATTAACTGAGGAACAGGTATTAAAAGAACTCTTAAAGTTGAAAGTGGACAAATCAAAGTATCCTAGGATACTAAAACTCTTAGAATGGTGTTGGCAAAACCAATAATCAAAATTTTCAACCAATCACTATTAACCTTAGTAATTCTTGAAGACTGGAAAATAGCAAATATATCTTTGAATAGCTTACTGTACACAGATACTGACCAGCTTTACTATTACACTGTTATTAAGACTTGCTTAGGAAACATCACCATCATTTCTAATACTGTTTGCAACAGATGAAATATGACTCCCCCTGAAATCAACATGGTTTAGCTAAGGAGTAACTTTGCTCTCTTAATTTCAAGCTCTTTTTTAAGTCTGGATCCAGCCTGAAGCGTCTAACTACAGACTAATCAGTAGTAGGGAAGTTGATAAAAACACTTTTAAAGGAACAAACTGCACAATATCTTAAATTGGGAAACCTATAAGATCATTAGCAGCATGGATTTACTGAAGGGAAATCATATCAAGCAATTCTTACTGAATTTATGAATGGGTCACTAAAGGGAGAGTTATAGACATAGCTTAAATAGATTAGTAAGGCGTTTGACCCAGCGACACATCACAGACTACAAATTAAAATAGAAAGTTTTGAATTAAATTTAAAGATAGATTTGTGGATACGATCTTGGTTACAGGATAGACAAAGGTTGTAGTAAATGGATTTCCTCTTGGGATTGGTAAGGATACCAGTGGAGTTCCTTAGGGATCTGTATTTGGACCAGTGCTATTAAATATCTTTATTGGTGAGATTACCTTTGGCATTGAGGGGAAAATAGACCTTTTTGCAAATGACACAAATATATGTTACAGGGTAGACACGCAAGGAGGGGTACACAAAATAAGGGAAGATCTAGGTAGGCTATAGAAAGGGTCAAGAGTGTGACAACTGCAGTTTAATGCCAAAAGATGAAAATTAATACACTTTTGATGCAAAAACCCAAAGGCTCAATATATAGCGGAACTACATTAAAACATCTAAGAAGGAAAGGGATCTTGGAATCACAATTTTATGCGACTTAAGGGTAGTCAAGCATTGTAACAAAATAATGAGAAAGGCAAGTCAGATGCTTGGTTGCATATAAATAGTAATTAGTAACAGAAAGAGAAGAGTAGTAATACCCCTTTATAGGACATTGGTAGAATAAAATAGTGTGTTCCGTTCTGGAGGCCATATACCCAGAAATACATAAATACATTAGAGATTGTGCAAAAAAGAGCAACTAAAATAATGCATTGCATGTATAATAAAACATACCAAGAAAGACTAGAGGAACAAAACATATATAGCATGGAGCAGAGAAGACAAAGTTGGGAAATGGCAGCAGCTTTCAAATATATCAAGGGTTGAGACAAGCTAGAGGAGGGTGGCATTTTTCAAAGGAAGAGGCGTAATAGAAGATTCACAGGAAATGTGCGGAAAAATGACTGCACTGAAAGGGTGATAGATAAGTGGAATAGCCTCCCATCTGAGGTGATTGAGACTAACACAGTATAACAATTTAAATACTGGACAAACTGGATGGGCCAAGTGGCTCTTATCTGCCATCACTTTCAAGGCTTAATTTTCTTGGTGTTACGGGACAAACAGAACCAAATAGAAAAGTCTACATATTGCAGGGCCACTGCATTAGGAATTCATTTCTAAAGTGTTACTGTGGCTTTAAATAAGTCTGTAGATTATGAAAACTTCTGATTCACCTTTTAATTATTCCTTTAGCTTTCCATCCTCTGTATGCCATGCTGTTATAAGGATGTATTCTTGCAGTGCCTCTACAAGAAGTGTGCCAAGGTTAAGGCCTTGCCATTCATGCTTCTGTTTCAATGGGCCAGAGTCAGCTGCTCGCGAAGAGGGGAATTAGCACAAAGTGCGCGTATTCCTGTCTATTATGGTATGATTTGCAGTGCTAACTCACGAAAAAAGCACAGCGAACAGGAATCGCGGGCAACTGAATCAGGCCCAATGTGTAGTTAAATTGTTATTTTTTTATATTTCTCAGTTGGGTTTTACCAGTTTCTACAATGTTACAAAGTTTATTAAAAAAATAAATATAATTGATATTATATTGAGTAATGATGTATTTTATTTCTTTAGATTTAAGCAGAGAAAAACTAGGAGAGTATGAACTGATAACACCAATAAGTACAGATGCAGCAGGAAACCATGTTTCTAATGTTCTCTCCGTAAGCCACAAAAGAAGATTAACAAGAGAGGCATCACACAGTCGCCAACCTTTGTACTTCAATGTTACCGCCTTCGGAAGAGAATTTCATCTCCGATTAAAGCCCAACACTCGACTCATTGCTCCCGGGGCCGTTGTAGAGTGGCATGAAGACCCTTTGAATGCTGAAAATGGAAGCTATGTCACAGATACCACCCATGTTTCAAATAGCACAGAGGAAGTTTGGAAAAAAGAGCCATTGTGGACTAATTGTGCTTATGTGGGTGAAATAACAGATATTCCTGGAGCATCTGTTGCATTAAGCAACTGCGATGGTCTGGTAAGATACATTTTTAATGTTTTATTTGCTATTAATGTCTTTGTCTTTAATTATGTGAACAGGATTGCATGAAATAGAAGATGGTAAATTGAGGCACGCTGCCTCATGTATTTTGGTATTTAGTCTGCTTGTGTTAGCAGAGCTGCTTTGTTGGAAGCTATTGTGCCTTCATTTTTTTTTAAGAAGTCTTTTTAGATAAATTGAAGTAAAGTGTCAATGAGGGACACTGATGAAAACTCTTTGTAACTCTTTGTATGTAATCAAATTTTTAGATCCTCTCATATATTGTTTCTCCTTTCATAATCATGTCTACTGCCTCAAGGTTGTGAACATAGGGCCTGATCCAGGCCTATGCTGGCCGGCGTTACTACGCTTAAAAGCCGATCTGCACATGCGCCGAGCAGATGTTGCCTGGCATAGCTACGGCAACGCCAGATCATGGATCGGGCATCCGTAGTGGCACTGTAGTAACACTGGAGGGGGTGTCCCCCATCGTTACTACGTTCAGGTTAGTGTAGGGAGGCGGGGGGGAGGGAGGGTAATGAGGCTGGGAGGGCGGCGTTATCGTAGTAACACCGCCGTCCCAGCGTAGTTACACTCCCTTACGCCGGCTGAAGTTAGGGTAGCTTTCACCCAGCGTAAGGGAGTGTAAATACGCTCTAAGCAGGGGGAGTGTCAGCGGAGTGAGCTGCTGTTACGCTGAGCGTTAGAACGCTCAGTGTAACAGCGTAGGTCTGGATCAGGCCCTTAGTGACTATAGGCATATCTAATACTAGCTTATGGGGCAAGTAACTTTCTTTCAGAACAATGCACCTGAGTTTTAAAATAAGAGGCATTCAGGTGAAAAGTTATATCTGGACAAAACCATTCTGAATTTCAGGCCTCCCTTGCAATTTAACATGGTTTTTCCTAGGTGTAACTTTCTACCTGGATTTCCTCTTAATTTTAATCTCTGGATCCAGTTCTTCCATATTACATAGTCCAGATAGGAATACCCTCAATAAGACATTTAGAACATCTAACTCACTAGGAAACTGGAGCTTCCCCGTAATTTAGGGAGTGTGCCTATCTATAAAACAACCTCTGGTAATGGCTCCGAGTAGGCATGGAAGGCTTTGTGATGTGACACTGCAAATTTGGCCATGCAATATTCATTTAGGATGATGCTAAAAAAAATAAAAAATTTTTGGTAGATTCTTCAAAAAACTGGCACAGTTAATTAAATGAAATTTCTAAAATAATTTGGATAAAAATAATAGCTAAAGGATAACATCTACAAATATGTTCATATTAAACATAAGTAATTATACAGACAATTTACTGTTTTTAATGGTTATATTGTGTTCAAAAAGCATATCTTTTTGGCAAATAAAAAGAAACATGTTCTGAAAATATTAAAAATTTTGGTAATTGTCCAAAACACATAGATAAATGTCATGCATATAAAAGTAAGCATATAAATGATTTAAAAGGACAGTAAATAATATGGGGATCATGCTGGCTGGGTGAGCAAGAAGTGAACTGCTAAAAAATGCTTAAAGGTTATATACAGTCATCCAGTAGTAATGCAGACAGGACCTTGTATATACAAATACATTGTATTTGCCTCTGGGAAAGGTGGGTTTGGGAGGTATTAGCCTATTAGGCGGGGCGCGCCAACAGAACCTCCATGCATATTTTCTGGTTACCTAAGGTAGCCTATGTACTCTTAAGTGCCATTAGGCTCCTAAAAATGGCGACGGTTGTGGAGCTGGACAGGTGAGTTAGGTGTAGATCCAGCAGCACCTAACTCAATCTTAAATCTGAATCTGGTCCATTGTGTGGTAAAAGTGCTCAGAATTCTGTGTGATCCAGTCACCCAGCAGTGTTAGTTGAATAACAGAGTATTTTTACTATGCAAGAAAAAAGTGTTCAGGTTTATGTTAATCATGTAGCTAAAAGGAAAAGTGGAAAGCAAAGTAGTTGTAAATAGGGTAAACAAATGTTAAAAAGGAGGTTGAAATATTTGGTAAGCTTGATTGAAGATGTGATTTTAAGAGAGCGCTTGAAAGTTTGGAGAGTAGAAGATAGTTTTAATGGGTGAGGCAGGTTATTCCAGAGAGTGGGTGCAGCCCGGGAGAAGTCCCGTGACCAATAATCAGAGCATTTTTTTAGTACAGCGTAGAGCTGTATGTACTGGGAAGATCTGAGGTAGTGAACTGGGATAGATATAGAAATAAGTGAGGATATGTATGTGGGTGCACTTATATTGATGGCTTTGTAGGTTAGCAAAAGGATTTAGTATTTGATTCTTTAAATTACAGGGAACCAATGTAAAGACTGACACAGTGATTCTGGAATTCTGGAATTCTAGAAGAGCGTTTTGCATGCAATATAGACTACAGGGGGGGTAATTTTTTTCATTTTTTTTGTAGTCCAATAAGGAGAGCATTGCATTAATTAATGCAGGAGATGATTAATGAATGAATCTGAGTTTTTGCAGTATCTTTTGTGAGATATTTGTGTGTTCTGAAATGTATTTTAGATGTATGTAACAGGATTTAGAAACATATTGTGTGGTGGAAAAAAAGGATAGTTCAAAGTCAAGGGTAACACTTAGGCCGCAAACTTTATGCATAGTAATTATTGCAGTGTTGTCAACAGAAATAGAGAGACCAGATGGATAACTTTTATTGTCAGGTAGAAATGTTATTAGTTGTGTTTTAAGGTGGTGGGAGAACAACCAAGATGAAATGTAGTTTCGGTGGAGTGTTGGGAATAAAAGCCTGACTGAGCAGGATCCACAAGATTGTAGAAGGAAATAAGTTAGGAGAGTGTAGGCAAGTCTCTTGAGCAGCTTTAAGAATTGAGCTACTACAGAAATGGTACGTATATAACGTAAATAGTAGTAGTAGTAGTAGTAGTAGCTCAATTCTCGAAACAACGCACATAAGACAAAAACTACGTAACTGTGATTTCGGACCCAAGATTGTAGTTTAGAGGTTGGAATAAGCACAGAACACAGACATCGACTGACAGGATCAAAAGGACAGGTAGCAGACTAGAAAATTAAGAAAAAAGCAGATGCTTCCTTTTCATGAGTGGGTTAGAATGAGAACATAGGGTGTGATCCTCATTTCATAAAATCAGATGACTTCCGTTCGCTAGGGAGAAAACATGGACTGTTAAGGGTCCTTGTGGACCAAATTTTTGAAGCAATGTATTAGGGCGACTAACAGTTCTGGCAGAATAGGCAGTCAGATTGTATCTAGCTTTGCCAATAATAATCATATTCATTACATGGACTTCTGGATAAATAGCAACTAGCAAAAAAAAAAAAAAAATGCTCTGATTGTTGGAGATCTTTTACAAAGATGTAAAATAATGGAAATATGTGTCAGTCTGGATTCTCTATCTCAATTGCAACAAATTTGACCTTTTCTTATTGATCACAATTTAACTGTCTAATATTGAGACTACATACAAATTTGTATGTTTATTTATTTTTAATCATTGTAGTAGTCTTTTTTTTTATTTTTTTTTTAAATAAAAGAGTTATGGCTAATCTGCAAAAATATTATACTTAACATCTTAACATGTAAGTCCTTTAAATCACAAAAAGATACTGTTTGGTAGAAATGTTTTTGCATAAAATCAGATTGAGGTCTACGCCAAGTATACTGGAAGACCCTTTGGCCTGCATCTTTATGCCACACTAAACACTATTTCTGCAGAACAGGAGGAGTAGGCGGGTATTTACAGTGGTAACTCTGTGGTCTACCAGGGTAAACATTTTGAAATCCCAGATACACACTGCTTGCAACCCACATGTGCTGCAGATACTAATTCAATCAATGTTGCAGAGTAAAAACAACAGCACCTATTCTGTGTTCATCTAGTTACAGTAGAAACTCCCTTTCCCAGAGGACCACATCTAAAAACACATTGGAAGCTGACCTTCGTCAATGGGGCTGCTTAAAGAAGGCTTTAATGGAAAGTTGTACTAGCGTTCTGTAGTTTATGAATATTTGATTCCATTTGCTTTGGATTTGTTGAAGCTTATATAATTATATGTGATGACTCTAAAAAAGCATTGAAATGAAATTTATACATCTAAGGGCATATTGTTTGTGTTAGTCTTCAATCTTATAAAGATCTTCCTATTTTAAGACGTCCATTTGCTTTTATATAATCTCTACATTATACAGAATCTAATACATGCCACCATGTATATGTGACTTCCAGATTTCTCAGTGCAAGTCATGCTTGCTTTCCTTTCTTACGGAGTTGGTGCAGTTCAACATGGTTTTGGCAAGGTGCAAATATGCGCATTTTCTGGATCAAACTCATTGAGCTGGATCCAGACTGAAGTAAGGGCTTGAACTTAGTTACTCCTAAACCATGTTTTAGGAGTAACTAAGTTCATGTACTTACTTAATTCTGGATCCAGCCCATTGTTTTTAAATGTTCTTGTTGTGCTAGTGTAAAAATCAGTTTCAGGAAGGTTATTGGTTTCTTTAGTTGCATTTCAAGTTTCACTTATGATTTTTCAGGATTGTTGACTTTTCTGCAATCTGGAAGACTCACTAAATTTGGGCAGTTTTTCCAGGATCCCGGGACAGCCTGCAAATCTCCCGTAGTGGGCTTGAAGCCGTGACTTTATGCAAACTTCATGATGTCATTTGAATCATCAAACCCTGCCCCCATCCCTAGTAATACAGACCCTCCAACATGACCCATTCCATTAGGTACAATGTAATCTGCTCCTGAGCTTCCAACTGTCACTCACCTGGTTTAAATTAATTAACTGATATTAAAAAAACAATTTACCTCTCCAACAAAGGCAGTTACCATAGTAACTGACAGTTGGAAATTAAGGGGCAGAGTATTTTGTACCTAATGGAATGGGTCATGTTTGAGGGTATGGTAATACAATGAAAATATTGCTGGTCAGGGACCGCCCCTCTATACCACCATCTATCTCTTTCCTCTGAGATCTCCTGGTGAGAAGCAATGTAAATTCAGCAACCTCCCTGTGTTGTTTATAGTTTCATTATGGTTATCATTCACATATTCACATAATATGAATTGGAGAAATAGCTTTCATTTGCCCAGAAATAGAGGCAAAATGAAACCAGAGAAGAAGAAGTGGGCCTTTGATAACATGGAACCTGTCATTGTACATTGTAGGCTTAATCCCTAAAGGGAATATAAAATAAGTTCCAGCATGCAAGACTACTTGCTGATTGATTATCTTATCTTGTCCTCTGCAGTTCAAAACCATATTCTTAATTGTCTGCGACAAGATGAAAGGCATATTACAATTATATTAGAGAGTTGGCAAAGGATAAGATTTTTTTTTTATATACATGCAAATGACATTCTCTCTTACATTCAACTTCAAAGTTATGGTTCTTAACTGCTCAGAGTGGTTTTCCCAGTAACATTTAGTGAAGTGGTTTACTTGGTATCTGAGCTTAGATATTTATTTGAGCCATCATAGCACTTCTAATTGTCTATTGCCTTATGTGGTCTTGTATTGAAGTGAACTCATAAAAAGTACAAAATTCCGAAATGACCAGTGAGCCTTATCTGCAAAAATTGGGTGATTATCAACTACTCATTATGCTAAACGGATATGCTTCATGGAGTGCATTTGTACTACGGAAACTTGCATTTAATTGTATTGACACCCCAAAGAATGAAAACCTCAAAATACTAAATTCAATCACCTATATAAAGTAAGGTAATAAAAAAAATATAACCCATCTTTAAAAATCTTTAGCCAAATAAATGACTCAGGTTCAAGTTCCAAGTTCAACTGAAAAAAAAACCAAAAAAGCAATTGCATCCCTTATAAGCTTATTGACTTGCATCTGCCTGACCCTCGTGCATTTATGTCCACACACATTATGAACATCTTTTCCAAAAATGATGCACACTTGCTAATTCTTTAATTACGTTTTTAAATTAAATCGTACATCATTGCATGATAAATGCATATGCGATGTGTTCGCATACATTAACCAACAAAATTACTGATCCTTCATCTGTATAACACAAAGGTCTATTTGTCCAAAAAGAATAAGGTACTGTGTTGAATGCTCTCAATGATTTGTCTCGTTCAAGATGAGCTCAAAATAAATGTCTATTTTATTCTCACACTCAACTAATCTGTTATACAGTGTGCCTCGTGTTGAAGACCTTACTTCTAGTAGTACATAATATACCACATAATATCTACCTAATCTGTCTACAAAATCTGGAATGTTTGTAACACAGTGAGCCATGTATTTGACCTAACCTGCTGTAAATGAACTATATCTTGGACATTAAGACTAGCTGTGTTGGATATAGTTTGTTTACATTATATTGACATAACTTGGGTGGTGTCATTCACAGCTCCCATGGTGCTGTAAGTCCTGAGGTGTGAGTCGCTTATACCCTTTACAGCCTGTCTGGTCAACCTGTGGTATGACAGGTATTGGTTAAGTGAGTTGGGACTTATAGGTTCATAATATCTGGAGAGCTACCTATAGTCCTAGCCTGCTCTAGTGGATCTTTATCCTGGACTCAGAAGAGCTAGGACCTATGGTAAAGCACATTTTGTTCAATTCTCGGTTTTATTGTTTCTTTTGCACTCTTGTTTTTCATGAATTGTTAAGATATGTTTCCAGTCACACTCTGTTGTCTGAGGTAGTTGGTATCCCCTTGAAAAAGTTTGTCTTTTTGGAGTTTTGTCAGATGACGTTATATTAGAACCTTGCCCCTGACAGACCTTTATTGCCAAGAGGTGGTTGGGGTTTTAAAAGGCCTACCCCCAAAGAGTAGTCTCGGTATACTAAAAGTATTTGATTTGAAAAAGCATGATGAGGTATTCACTATCTTATTTACATTTTAAAAAGCATATTTAGGGTATCCCAAGCTTTTGTTGAATGCATTTCTTTGAGTTAAATAATCTGCTGTTATTGTATTAAGTCAACACATTTTTATATGACAATGGCTATTGCTGTGGAAACCTTACTCTAATTAATGGATACTAAATTTCAAGAACAGTATATGGAGTTTCCAAAGTAATTAAATTTGGCATGCTCTTAGGTTGTAAAAAAAAAAGTGCATTGTATTTTTCATTTCAATGAGAGGATAATCTCTCAAATAAGCCCTTTTTAAAATATAAATTGGACTGGACTTGCCAAACTGTGCATCAGCTCAGTACTTCATTAAAATGTACTTATACCTCGAATTACATATATACCCCCCCCCACCCTTCTTTTCTTCTCAAGGGCTTATATAACACCATAGTTATAAGACGGTTGTTAATTATCCTTTATTCATACTTCAACTGTTCATATTTCACCTCCTAAAATGCTTAATTTTTGTATGCTGGCAAAACAGTCAGGGCACATACTGGGGCTTTTTCTGCCGATAACTGTGCTGTGTACTGTCCAACGATGCAGAATTAGCAATCATTTGATTTGATTTTTGGAAGCTTCTAATTTTTGCGATCAACAATGTCTTGATGTCTGTAGAAAACTTCAGTGTGTACTGACTCACGATCTTCACTGCAACGATTCCCATTCATATTTATGCATAGTGCCACCTTGTGGGCAAACACATCATTGCAGGAAAGATTTATTTGAACAGTTTGTGAAACATTTCACAGAAAACTAGAGAGCAGTGTGAACAGATCTGACAAGATGTCGGAGTCAAATTCAGTGTGTAACCAATTTGTAAATTGATCAAATATTATATTGTTAGTTTTATTAACCCTTTGGTAAAGTAGGAGTAGAAATTGAGAGTTCTGTAAGGAATTTAAAACCAATTTGGGCTGTAGACTTGCAAAATGATATGCCTATGTTGACTATGGATTATTTTATCAATATTAAAGATAGGCAGAGTGGATTGAAATGCTTGGTGTTCATTCTGTTTGACTGACAAATATGTTAATAGACTTGGTACTGTTCCACCTTTATATTTAGTTCATGATGGACAACAATATGATCAAATATGTTTTCTGCAAGTGAGTTCCTATGTGTGAAATTCAGCTACCTATTCCATGCTAAATTGATATACTGAAAAAGCATGTACAGTATAGCTTGTGTACAAAAGTCAGCTTGGACAAATGTGTAAGTGCCCATCAATACATTCTGAACCATTATATTCAAATATTTTTACAATTACCAGTCAAAAATATTATCATACGAATCACATGAAATAATAATATGGCCTCAGTAATGTAATTAAAAATGTTTGTGTGCTCTGCGTTCACCCTAAACAGGTGCAGAGGAATCAGTAGTAGTCTGGCTCCATTACTGTATATACACATCTGTGTTTGTAATCTTGCCACTCCCACCCGCAAAGACAGACAGGACCTAGCTAAACTTTTCCAATCCTTTTCCGTTGCAATATCCCTACATATTTATCTTGGTAATAAGGGGTTAGAAATAGCTAGGAGACTTAATGTATACATTCACATCAAGTACATAAACATATACATATGCATACACATGCATACACACTCATTACAGGTGCCAATATGTATGTGTGTATA
>WWET01002360.1:38733-50891 GCA_011038615.1 Limnodynastes dumerilii
TATATATATAATTCCACACATGAGAGGATCAGGTCCATCATTTGAATTATGTTATAAGTTGCCTGACAATGTGTTCTGCACATACCATGCACAGTACAAGGAATTCCATATTGGAACACAACCATCCGATACAGAATTCCGTGTGGAATTCAGTCTCTGCAAGGGGCGTATGTGTGTGTGTCAGGCTGCCTCACAAAGCATACGAGATACGCATGGTGGTAGGACATTATTGTGATTCAATATTTCGTATGCACAGAATATGGATGTAGGTTCCAGAGCATGGAAAACAATTCAGCATGCAGGAATACTACGGGAGTGTCCACATCCTGGGTGCGGAATTGTGGATCCAAATTCCATAACAGAGGATAACATACAGAATATAGTCTAAAGTCTCATTATTATTATTATTATTGGACTGGATCCACAAGTCTGTCCATCTGTTAGGCCACTTACGGACGCAAAGTGCGTAAGTGGTCTGTTTTGACTGGAGGGACTGGATGTCACGTGTGTTTTCCATACATGACTGCTATCGTACGGAACATGGTTTTCCGTTGTAAGGGGCTGTGTTTCCCCTCTGCCCGCCAAGGTGGGCAGGGGGAAGCATGAAAAATGTACACGCGTGGATCAGTGGTCGAACGGACTGGTGATATACAAGTGTGACTTAAGGATGACTTATGGTAGCGTAAGTCACACTAGTTATAAACAAGAGATGGGAGTGACAGAGGGAGTTCACCCGCCTCTCTTGTGTGGACGGACAGACTCTCTGCATCCAGCAGTCTATTATAATTATTATTATTATTATTTGTAGTATATTATCCTGTATATTTCTCCTTTAAGAAAATATATCTTTATCTTAAGTAGTTTAGAAAAATATCATAGTCAACAGAAAGACAGCACGGAGGCACATTTTGTTCTACTGCCACAATAACAATTTACATTCTCAATGTACAAACTCATCCTTCTCCACCAAAGCATGGAGCGATTCCAGACTCTGATTAATCATCATGCAAAGCCAGGAAAATTCATTAATTTTAATGTCATGAAAAGGAATATGAACATAAAATAAATTACCAAATACTGTACATTAAATGTCAGAACTTTCCTGCAAAAATGTTTCATGAGAGTTAGCCGGATATAGCAAAATAGCTATATACAAGTTTACATCATACAGTAATGAATAGGTTTTAGTTTAAATTGATATCATATATTTTGTGCTAAAAACTGCAATGTCCATTGTGTTAGAAGGTTTATCATTTATTTATTTTTCTACACAAAGGGCTAGATTTACTAAACTGCTGAAAAGTGGAGACGTTGCCCTTAGCAACTAATCAGATTATAGCTCTCATTTTCCTTTTACATATTAGGGAATGTCAGCTAAAAGCTGATTGGTTCCTATGGGCAACAGCTCCACTTTTCATTTGCAGCAGTTTAGTAAATCTAGCCCCAAGAATTTATGTGTGTGCAAGGGAGAAAAAAATTCTAATATTTCCTTCCTCTTTGACCTGGAAGTAAAATACAGAGTTGCTGTGGAATTAAGTACACCTTGCAGTATGAGCGAGGTGGTAGAAGCATTTCCTAGAAACCTTAGGGATTTACTGTAGGGCCATGAAAGATTAGTGTCTAGTTACTTACTGGAAATGTCCAACAATCTTGGCCTGCACAGTTCTCAAATTATTCATCCCTGTAGGCACTTAAATAAATGCAGTGCTTAGTATAGTAGATTGATAGCAATAACTAGTTGACTGCAATTATCCTGTGTCGTCTGTTCCATTAGTGTCAGCCAAACATTTCAGGAGATTTATTTGTTAACATTTTACAGGGTGTTACCAGTAAGGTTAAATACTAGTATGGAAGTTGGGTAATCCAAACAAATTCAACTTTTATTTATTAACTATAACCTGCACAAAATTAAGAATTCAAAATATCAAGATCATATTTTACTGGATGTGGAATACAGTCCCTCTTTTATGACATCCGGCTTGGTATTAGTAGAACTAGATTTCAGCCTCCCTGCTTTGGTTTACATAGATCATTATCATTATTTGATCAGAGGGAGAGTTAAGAACTGACTTTGAAAGGTAAGAATGTTTGTTGCTTAGTTCTAAGTCTGTACCTTAGTGAACCCTCACTACCATGACTAGGGGTAAAGTCACACACATTTTGAAATTTGCTAATGAATGCCACAAAGAATTGAACCAGATTTAACTTCTCTTTGACATAAATACTACTTTGTATCATTTGTATTACTATTGTCACATTTCTTTAAACTGTGTTACCCGCTTGTCTGTTTGTTCCAGGTTTGTTTTGTTGTTTTGTTTTAACCAGAAAGCTTTTTTTGTATGCACTATGTATACTAAATAAATAAAAGTAGGGGGTCTTTGTGTAGTACCATTGTTTCCAAAATTTGTACATACAATGTGGGTGTTCTGTCATTTGGCTTTATGTCACTCCACTGAAGGGTCCATCCCCCATTCCAGACTTTGTTATAGAAACGTCACTTGCAAATGACGGAGCAATCAGGAATAAGTGTATGATTGACAAAAAAAGTTGTATTGTATTTGGCTTAAACAACTCAGATACCTTCAGACTCATTGACATGTTCCTTTTCAGTACACTATACAGACTAATGATACAGTATTTAATAAGTGATAATCTAAAACATATACCACATTGGTTCTATTTACTGTAAATGTTTATTCTATAAAGAAATTAGATGAAATTTGTGTATATTTTAAATATTTTCATAGCCAATATCAAGTTAGTTAATTTCTATAAAGTATAAAGGATTTAGGAGATTTTTGATAAAGCTTATAAAGAGGTGGTGTTAGCAGTTTCTAGCAATCCAACATTTTCCTAGAATGTAATAGATCAGTGCTTCTCAACCTTTATTTAGGTTGTTCCAATTACCTACCATAGGACCAAGTCAAGGACCACTTTACATCCAGTAGACGTACAGTCAGGTGCATAAAAATTGGGACATTGACATAATTCTCATATTTTGGGCTCTATACACCACCACAAATGGATTTGAAATTAAACAAACGGTGTGCTTTAACTGCAGACTTTCAGCTTTAATTTGAGGGTATTTACATACAAATCAGGTGAACCGTGTAGGAATTACAACAGTTTCTATATGTGCCTCCCACTTTTTAAGGGGCCAAAAGTAATGGGACAATCGACTCAAAAGCTATTTCATGGACAGGTATGGGCTATTCCCTCGTTAATTCGTCATAACGAACTTTTAGTGTTTTTTCTCAGCTGCCATAGGAATGCATGGCAGCCATAGGAATCAATGTCTCCCATAGGAATGAATGGCTCCCATAGGAATGAATGGGGTGGGAGGTATTGGCTGTCCCCCGCCCCCCCGGGAGGCGACCCTGACGCCCCCTCCTCATTTTGCGTCCGCCGATTTGGTGTCCGAACCGGGTCGATTGGGTGTCCGAACCGGCTCCCGCCCCTGCCCCTCCCCCGACACGCCCGTTTCCCTTTCGCAGTGTCCCCATTGACTTCCATGCGTTTCAGAACATCCCATAGGTGACAATGGGGTTCAGCCGTCTAATTCACTTGCTCCATCTATGAACAGAAGGAAGTGACTGCGCGTCCCTCACATGATCTTTCCCCATTGACCTCCATGCGACGATAGGGAACTCACTTATGGGGAACTCACTTGCACCATCTATGAACAGAAGGAAGCGACTGCGTATCCCACGATCTTTCCCCATTGACTTTGCATAGAGTTCCATTGACATTGCATTAGAGGACGTGCTTTGCATTGCCTCGCGTTTTGCCTTTTTCCCTTCGAATTTAGGGTTTTTTCCCTTCGAATTTAGAGTTTTTTCCTTAGAAATTGGGTTTTTTTTCGCTTCAAATTTAGGCTTTGATTTTAGGTTTAAAATTTTGGGTTTTTTTCTTTGATTTTGGTGTTTTTTTGGTTTGAATTTGGGTTTTTCCCTTCGAAATTAGCCTTCGATTTTAAGTGTCGTAAGTTGCATTTTTCGCTTCGATTTTGGGTTTTTTTCCTTTCAAGTTTGGGTTTTTCCCTTCCAATTTAGGGTTCGATTTTAGTTTTGGGTTTTTCCCTTCGATTTTGAGGTTTTTCGCTTTGAATTTGGGTTTTTTTGCTTTGACTTTTGGTTTTATCGCTTCAAAATTAGGCTTCGATTAGGTTTTTCGCTTTGATTTTGGTTTTTTTTGCTTAGATTTTTTGTTTTTCGTATCAAAATTAGTCTTCGATTTTAAGTGTCGAAAGTTGCGTTTTTCGCTTTGATTTTGGGGTTTTTTGCTTCGATTTTTGGTTTTTCGCTTCGAACTTAAGCATTGATTTTAAGTTTTCTGAATTTGTGTTTTTTGCTTTGATTTTGGGTTTTTCCCTTCTAATTTGGTTTTGGAATCCATAGCTAGATGCGCTGTTTTCCCAGCAAACAAAAGGGATGGCACAAGGGAATTGGTGTGTAGGGTAAGGTTTAGAATAGACGGAGAAATGTCGGGTCACTGAGTTCGGAAATACTGCCTGGATTAAGGTTCGGAGTTAGGTTTCGGATGAAATTAAGGTCTGGAGTTGATTCTAGGTGTGACATTTGCATTTGGAATCTGTTGCTGTCTACTCTCAAAACATACCCATCAGAGAGATATCAAAAACATTAGGTGTGGCCAAATCAACTGTTTGGAACATTCTTAAAAAGAAATAAAGAACCAGAGAGTTTAGCAACATCAAAAGACCCAGAAGACCACGGAAAACAACTATGGTGGATGACAGAAGATTTTTTCCCGGTGAAGAAAAACCCTTTCACAACAGTTGGCCAAATCAAGAACACTCTCCCGGAGGTAGGTGTATATGTGTCAAAGTCAACAATCAAGAGAAGACTTCACAAGAGTGAATATAGAGGGTTCACCACAAGATGTAAACCACTGGTGAGCCACATAAACAGGAAGAACAGATTAGAGTTTGCCAAACATCTAAAAAAAACATCCTATGGACAGATGAGACAAAGATCAACTTGTACCAGAGTGATGGGAAGAGAAGAGAATGGAGAAGGAAAGGAATTGCTCATGATCCAAAACATACCACCTCATCAGTGAAGCATGGTGGTGATAGTGTCATGGCGAGCGCATGTATGGCTGCCAATGGAACTGGTTCCCTTGTATTTATTGATGATGTGACTGCTGACAAAAGCAGCAGGATGAATTCTGAATTCGGGCAATATTAGCTGCTCATATTCAGTCAAATGCTTCGAACTCATTGGACGGTGCTTCACAGTGCAGATGGACAACTGCATTGACAGATGCATACTGCAAAAGCAACCAAAGAGTTTTTTTTTAAAGTGGAATGTTATGCAATGGCCAAGTCAATCACCTGACCTGAATCCGATTGAGCATGCATTTCACTTGCTGAAGACAAAACTGAAGGGAAAATGCCCCAAGAACAAGCAGGAACTGAAGACATTTGCAGTAGAGGCCTGGCAGAGCATCACCAGGGATGAAACCCAGCGTCTGGTGATGTCTATGCCTTCCAGACTTCAGGCTGTAATTGACTGCAAAGGATTTGCAACAAAGTATTAAAAAGTTAAAGTTTGATTTAGGATTGTTTAGTTTGTCCCATTACTTTTGGTCCCTTAAAAAGTTGTAGGCACATATAGAAACCGTTGTGATTCCTACATCATTCACCTGATTTGGATGTAAATACCCTCAAATTAAAGCTGAAATCTGCAGTTAAAGCACATCTTGTTTGTTTCATTTCAAATCCATTGTGGTGGTGTATAGAGCCCAAAATATGAGAATTGTGTCGATGTCCCAATATTTATGCACCTGACTGTATATCCTATAAAGGGAATGCGGTCTCCATAAAGAAAATGCTATTTCCGAAATACAGATAGCTGAAAGCTCATATTCGCCTGTTTGTATTTCGAAAATAGAACTAATTAGAAGAATTTGTTAATGAATGAGTTAGTATGCTGAATTTATTTTTCAGTATACTTCCCCATTCATTATTTTCCAAACCTGGCACCCGCCACAGACTCGTCACTGCAGACCTGCTGCTGCAGACCCACCAGACAAGAGGTTAGTGAATTAGGGGACACTAGAGGTCAGGCTTTGGAGAGGGGAGTTTTAGATCAAGCTGTGGGGAAGGGAGTATTAGGGACAGGTTGCAGAGACGAGAAGGTAAGGGTCAGGCTGTGGGGAGAAGAGTTAAGGGTTAAAGTAATGAAAGGAGAGCGGTTAAAATAAGGATTAGGATAAGGGTTAGGGATAGATAAATACTTACCATTCGTCACTGCAATTTTGTTTTGTGGATAATCAATGGGCAAGGCAGAAGCAATCCATTTTAGAGCCAGTTTGAAACCGGCTGGTAGAAAACGTCCTTTCGGAAAAGGGCCATTCTGATTGCCGATCCACATCCCCGATATAGATACATATATGGTTTGGTTGCTCTTGTACTAGTGGGGTAAAAATAATTTGAGGATGGGGGTGTGGATGTCTAATTCAAGAAACTACTACTGCTGACACAAAACTGTCATTGAAAAAAAAATTCAGATACAGTATATAGTGTTAGCGCAATAGACTAATACTATGTAACAATCAGAGTACAAGCAATGACCGGGCATGAAATAAACACACACAGGAAGGATATAACAAAGGTATTATAATCTCTGTTGCATAAACTACCTGATAATGTTGCTGATATTGGTACTCAAACCCAAAGCTTGGTAGCTGGTGTATAAGTTCAGAAAGTATAAAAGTCTCTGGTTACTCACTGATTCGTGGGTCCAGGTATCTGCCAGTAAGATGTGATTAAAAGCTGTATCAGTAAAATGAGTTCGGAGAGCAAAACCCTTGTGTAAGGTATCCCTTGTGCCTTCAGAGGGTGGGACTGTCTGCAAGCCTATCTCTGGATCCCGTCTGTGTAGGAGCCTCAGTTTGCAAATACGGAAGATCTCCAAATTGTACAAGTACAGGGGAGAAAAAAAGAGAGACACTCCGATCTCTAGTGAAGTTCTGTTTATTAAGGGAATAACTGTGCAAGTAATATAAAATATACTCACATTGTATAATGGAGACACATAATAATAATGGGGTAGATCCAGAACTACATTTGCCGTATGTTTATTCGCGTAGCGTATTTTCGTGTGCGTATATTCTATACACTCCCCTAGTAAGACCCCTTGAACGTACGTATTTTGTCAAGATACGCTTTCCAAACCCTACCTTAACTTTTGCCAACGTAACCGCAGTGATACGCACACGTACGTATGGGCAACACGAATTTACGCAGCTAAGCACGCCCATACTGTACACTTTACATACAAACCCCCGCCTACTTAATGTATTTCAGACGTATTTTGGACGCACGTAAAATTGGCACGCCCACTCGTAAGTATTTACGTGACACATACGTGAATGGCCTATACGTTCACAATTACGCTACGTTACTGAGCGTATTTTCTATGGTGCGCATGTGCACTACTTACCAAAAGGCGATTTTACGTCTCCGCCACGCGTAAAATCGCTCAGAAGCGTTGTTCTGGATCTGGGCCAATGTCTCATAAGCGTATTTTACAATGTGACTGTGGAATCAGCAGGAGCATAACAGGCCTCTCAGTGTAGATAGATAATGTCCCTATTCTGATCACAAGTGAAAAAGCATGTAGGTCAAAGCCAATGTGTTTTAACCTTTTGCAGGGTCTTTCTGAAGACGCTTATACTAGTGTAATACATTCACACAACCCTTCCCTGGGAATAGGAGAATACAATCAGAGGCTTTGTGATACAGCTCTATCCTGGGCTTCATCACAGAGCTTCTGTGACGCAGGACCATTAGTGGGACAGGGTTGCTGTTAAAATGGTGCAGCCCTGTGGTGTGCCACCCCCTACCACCATGCATCCTCACCGGACCACTCAACCCGGTCTTGAGTCATCACTGGTACATTATATACATGAATTTATACTAATGGTATATGTAGTAAGTCAGTGCCATAATGCATCAATTTCTCTGATGATTTAACAAGTATCTTGTATAAGAATGAGCTGACCTGTTAAGTGTGAAACATGCACTGACACCTAATACAAAAATGGTAAACAAAAATCCCCAAAAACTCAACAGGAATACAAAAAGTATGATTGTTTTTTCATTTATATATCACATTTCAAAATTTCTGAATTTCTGAAAAATGTATGAATTTAAGATACAGAAAATGTGTATATTTTGTTTTATTTTTTATACTGCCCTACAAAAATATCCATGCATCTATACAGTTGTCTTTGGTTTATTCAGAATGAATGTAAAGAGCAGGTAGGAAAAAAAACACCAAATCACAAAAAATAATATGAAACACACACAAGACCACAAAAACAAACAAACAAACAAATAAAATCTCTTACCTGATCATTTGACCTTTGCTGTCTGTACTGCAGGGCATCTGAGGCTAATTATGACTGGCAGGTTAATGGTGTTCTGCATTGATGACCTCAGCAAGCCAGGCATCTTTATTAAGTTAGACTGTGCTTCAGCCACTGCTACCTATGTTCAGGCAGCACAAGGGTGCTACCTTGGTAGTAATGATGAACCCTAAAAACTCCCATGCTTTAAGTGGTAGCCGTATCTGCCTATTGGCAACAAGTTTCATTAAATATAACAGATAAATGTTATTGTAGATGTCAAAACCTTAAAAAAATTAGTTGCTGAGATTCCAGTATTGCAGACACTTTATCCACATTTCTCCATATGTTTGTGACCACACTGATATACTCAGTCTGTACATAGCTTTATGTGATTACCCACGTCTATATAACATGAGTCATTATTAACAAGCACTTTTCTCTGGGAACTCAAAGTAAAGGAAGGAGGTGGACTGAAGGGGGAATTCTTAGATGAATGTAGGTTAACATCATTCAAACATTATTGTGCCCAGATTACTATAGCGCATTTTGCAAACTGTAATTTTTCTTTTTTATAACTAAGAACACTCTCTTAACTAATTATTATCCTGTCAGAAACAACACACAAGTATAAGTTATAAAGATACCCTAGAAAATACTCATATTAGGCACACACTATAGGCTGGATCCAGACTTAAGAAGGAGATTAAAATTTAGGACCTGATTCATACTTAAGAATTCTTCCGAGTTTAGGTGCGTATATTTAAGAACGGATGCACTGCGCATGTGTAGTAACTTTTATACGCTATTAGCGTTGGACTTAAGTTCGCAAATTCTGTTCTTATACACTACGAACTTATAGTCTGTAGGTTCGTAGTAACCTTACAGTGCCCTAACCCTCCCCTTACATTACCCTAACCCGCCCTTCCCTGCAGCCTGACCCTAAGACTCCGTTCTCCGCAGCCTGACCCTATGTCTCCCCTCCCCACAGCCTAACCCTAGGACTCCCTTCCTCGCAGCCTGACTCTAAGATTCCCTCTCCCACAGCCTAACCCAAAGACTCCTCTCCCTGCAGCCTAAAGCTGGGTACACACTACACTTTGTTTCTCACATTCCAATTTCTTTAACGCTTTTTGTAATGACGGGCTCCCACAATTTTTCTGCCGATGCATTGTTCATCGAGCAAATTAAGCTGTCTATAAAATAATTTAAAACGATGTCATTAGCGATCACACGATATCGTATGATTGTGCATGCGTACATACTTCAACGATATCATGTGAATCAGTCATGTAATTGTTTGCTTGGAATGATTATGGTGTGAAAAAGTGCAGTGTGTACTAAGTTTAACCCTAAGACTTCCATCCTCACAGCCTAACCCTAAAACTCCCCATGGACTCCTAACCCTAACCTTCCCTTCCCCGCTGCCTGACCCTAAGACTCCCTTCTCCGCAGCCTGACTCTAAGTCTCCCCTCCCCATAGCCTAACCATAGGACTCCCTTCCTTGCAGTCTGACCCTAAAACTTCCCTCCCCACAGCCTAACCTTAAAACTCCCCATAGTCTCCTAACCCTAAAACTCACCATAGACTCTTCTGTAATACTCACCTGTCCGGTAGGTCTGTGGAGGTGTAACAGGTCTGCGGTGGTGGTTTCCAAATGAGTGATGGGGCAAGTATTCTAATTAGTTCTATTTTTGAAATAGAGACAAGAAAATTAGCTTTCAGCTGTCCCTATTTCGGAAACAGTATTTTCTCAGCAGCCTCTGCATCCCCACATGTCCATAACTATTACATTTTATTAGAGAATCTTAAAAATCTGGTGCCCTTTAACAAGTTGTCTGTTTTTCACCAAACTGCTGTTTAGGATTGTTGACTAATTCTTTTTCTCTTGATCAGGGATCAAAGGAAGTTCCTGCTTTTAAATATGTTTAATATTTAATCAATGTCATACAAACTACTAACTTAAGAAAAAAAAAGTACATGTTAAGCAATGAAAATTATGTTCTTAGATTAGGAAACAATGTTCAATGATTTTTATTTTATTTGTTTTGCCAAACTACTTGTATCCGGATGTATGTTGGAGTCAGACTTTGAGGACAAGAGCCAATAGTGTTGACATTGGTTTTACTTCTTGCTTTTCTGACACAGTATTATCATGCACTCCCATTCCTTGAGGAACAAAACAAATGCTACATGCTACAAATTACTGGAAAAGACTAGTGTAATAAAATGTGTTGTGGTCACATGCAAATTATTCTTTAAACATTGTGCTGTTTTCTAACTAAATGACTTAACTCTCCACTTATTTTTTATTGTGATATTTTAAATGGTTACTGATCTGTACCAAAACCAAAGCTTAGTTCAAACATTTGATGTCTGTTTTGTAAACAGAAAATGTATCTCAGCAATGGGCATAAAGTTTAACATCATAGGCATAGGCTTCTGCATTTTCACTGTATTATGTTATACAGACAGAATGGTATAGATTGTTACTGGTAAATGGCAGTGTTGCTGGGGCATTTCCTTTCATTTGTTTCTGTTATTAGCAGATTACCCCCCGGCCTTTCATGCACCTGTTTTCTTTAATCTATAAATTAATCTTAGCAACTTCCATTTTGTGTGTATACTATTTGGGAGCTTGTCTGGGAGCAGCAGCTGAGAGGGGGTGTTGTTCCACAGCAGCTATTTTGGAGGCTTTAAGGGGTGCCTCCTGAGGTAAGTTAGCTCTCAATTTAAAAACATTTATATATATGACCAAACATAATGTTAGAATAAGGACCACCTAGCGCAGAAAGGCCTTGATAGTGGCTGGTGGCTTATCATATATTTGCAAAAAAGTGTATTGGACGTTTCTGTATTTTATTTTACAGATAGCATGTTATAGTCTGCTAGTGGTTAATGGCAGTGTTGCTGGGGCATATATTTATGCATGTCGGATAGTCTTGTCTCCCCATCAGTGCACCTACACTTTTGTACTTTGTTTGGATGCTGCAATTGTATAAAGTAACAAAAAGGGTTATTCTAACTTTATCAAGGAGGGCAATAGAAAATGTATTCATTATATTGACTTGCAGGTTCCATAATATAGTTTATACTACTTCTGTTTATTTAGTATGTTAATAAGCTTATTGACTCATTTCACTTTTAATGAATATATATATTTCCCTTAGCTACTAGTCCCTTTTGAAAACCTAATTTATATGCCATATTACTATTTGCATGTCATTTTACATACTGTGGGCCTGATTCACATATTAGTTTAAAATAAGAATGCATGTATTCGCAAATATATGCACCTAAGTGGCAAGGCAACTCCCATGACACTAACCTCATTCTTATGGATTTTTACTGACTTCTTCCTCTATAGGGCTACCTTAACTCTCCATGTGTATGTCTGTGCTTATGTTGCTTAAGTACTAGCATACTTTGCGAACTGCCCCATTTTTGCCCGATTTAAATGCCCACTCTTCTTATTTTCCTTCTTACGGAGGACAGGCACACCCCTTCTTATCTCACTAAGTACAAAGTTGAAGTCTGTGCTTAATGTATGCTTGTGAGTAACATCTGGATCTCATGCGTAACTTTGTGTTCTGTGTAAGCACAGAGATTCGGCTTCTTCTTAAGTGTGAATCAGGTCCTGTATTAGTACATAAATTAAAAGGGGAGGTAATAATCATGGGTGATTTTAATCTACCTGATGTAAACTGGGATAAGTCTTCAGCAAGCTCCACTAGAAGTGGGGACATTTTAAATTCATTACAGGGAGTGTCCCTTAAGCAACTGG
>WWET01002360.1:52612-62697 GCA_011038615.1 Limnodynastes dumerilii
ACTTCACTGAAAGGGTGATAGATAAGTGGAATATTCTCCCATCTGAGGTGGTTGAGGCCAATACAGTAGAACAGTGTAAACATGCTTGGGATAAATATAAGGATATCCTAAATTGTAAACTAAATTGAGGGTAAATAGGGTCTAGGGTCAGTATAGTTTTGAATAAACCAATGGGCAGACTAGATGGGCCATGTGGCTCTTATCTGCCGTTTCTATGTTTCTATAAATTATATTACGATTGTCATCTTGGCTGAATTTTTGGTTTAAAACATGAGGTTGTTTGTAGCTAATCATAATATGTTGGATTTTTTTTTTTAATTAACATAATTTTTATTGAAAATTTTTGTAGCAATACAAACACATTAGTATATCAGATTAACAAAGTTAATACAGCAAATTAAAATTAATATACAACATCTCAGCAAGTGTCATATTCCACTTATTTATGAGTGAATACATCACGTAACATTACATTTAATTCAATGCAACCATTAGACATTTACATAGCAGTGACAGTTCAATCACCAAGGACCTACCAATATGAATAAATTGTCAAACATTTATAACATCATATCATCCTGCGGGGAACTAACATAATATGAAGAGTTCAGCCAGTCCAGTCAAATCTTGTGAAACCTTTGAGGGCATCCCCTGCTATCATATGTGAATCTTTCATGACTTAATGAAACATTTACCAGCCGCAGCCAGTTCCCCACTGTAGGTGGAGATGGCGCACCCCAGTTCCTAGCTATACACACTTTGGCCCATAAACAGAGAGATTTTACATAGAGTTGCTTATGCCTATTCAACGAGTCTTCCAATCCGATCCCAAAAATACACCATTTAGGATGACTGACTGGAAGGACTACATCTGTTTGTCTTATACAGTCTATAATTCCTTCCCAAAACCGCTGAACCTTACGACAGGACCACAGCAAGTGTAGAAAATTGGCCCCTGTCTCCCCACACTTCGGGCATGCTCCGGAATGTAGGGCGCTGATTTTAACCAGTCTGGACGGGGTAAGGTAAGCCCTATGGGTAATGTAGATTTGTATTTGCTGAAATCTAAGGTTAATATGTTGGATTTTTATATCAAGGAAAGATTATATCATATTTAATTTCATTGTACTGTTGTGAATAAATAGTCAGCTTTTTCTTATTTAGATATATGTTTATGAAAAGCGTATAGTAGTGCTTTTTAAGTCCACAATGACATCTCCTGGCCTTAAACTGGCCATACACTAATGCAATTATGGCTCCCAGCAGGAGTTGCCCAATGAACCGGACAATTTTCCCTTAGGGAAAGGTCCTGATATCATGCCACTCACCTCTCTTGCTGTGAACGATAATTTCCATGCTGAGGAGGGAGGGGCTGCTGAGATTGACAGGAAGCTTTTGCAGCTGATGCAAAATGTACAATTAATTGCAATTTGGCAAATCTATCTTGAACAATCATTACAGCAATTATTGGCCCGAACTCTCAATAATTGTCTGATCGAGCCTAAAATCGCTGTAGTGTATGACCAGCTTTAGTATTGTTTTTGAATCAGAATTCTAAAAAAGGTCTGGGTCTCTAAGTGCTGCAATGGTGTTTAATTTGCCTTTAATTGAACTTTATCTTTTGTCATTACAAATGTGATGCAGGAAAATACTGTATAATTATTGCTTAGTGTGTAATGATGCATTTAAATATTTTACTTTCTTCTGTACTGTTGATGAGCTTTTCCAGTTATATTAACTTGCCCTTAGTTAATGAACATCACTTTCCAGCTGCTATTACACATACAATCAAACCTGTTGCTTTACATACCAAAATGAATGACATTTATTATATTGTATGGTTTGCTGTCACTGGAAATTTTGTAACAATACATATTAATATGGATAGGTGTTGAAGTCTGAATACAATGATAACCTTCAATCATAACATAAAATAAAATGGGATAAGATAAAATGTTATATTAATCTTATTCTGTAATGATTACAAATTAATTGCCACTCTATTGAAACACAAGGAGTGGTCCTAAAGTACAGGGCTTTCCTTTGCATCTTTGTTAGTCCTGTAAATCATTATGAATGTGCTTACATCAGAAGTGTAGCGTGGATTAATGGCACGCAAAGCAGCTGATGCTATGCTGTTACCGAACCCTGTCCTAACATAGTGTAGTGTGCCATGGAGCGGGGTTAGCATGTTCCCTAACAGGATGTTTTTTGTTTGTTTTTTTACTTACATGAATATTTATTGTTGGGTTTTTTATTTCTTCATGCCTCATATTGGTTCTTACTGCACTGAAAGTCTGAGGAGAAATTGAAGATAGAAGATGGTTGCCATTACACATTTTCCTTACTTTCTCCATTACACATCTCAGTTAAGATTTCTCCCTCCTAATGAAATACCTGCCTTTCCAATATACTTCTCCCTCTCCCCCCTTACATTTACACATTTCCCTCCCTGTCCTCTTTCCATTACACATCCTCTCCCTGTCTCCCTTATATGACACATCTGACACATCTCCCTTCACTTTGTATTACACATCTCCCTCCACTTTATATCTATGGACATGGCACACTATATAAAACACATGTGGGGTATATTATGGGTCTGGGAATGACATACTATAATATGTGGTTTATATTAATCATTCCCAGGCCCTTTATATACCCCACATAAATTACAGTATGTGTCATTCCCAGATCCCTAATATTTCCCGCATGTGCTTTATATAGTGTGCCACTCCAGACCCCTAATATTACCCACATGTAATAATAATAATATACTAGGGGTTTAGAGATGGCACACTATTAAAAATGACATGTGGTGTATATTAGGGTTCAGAGGGAAAAAAAAAATTATACACGCACACCCCTTCCCACCCTCTCCATTCTGCTAACCAGCACTGTCTGACCTCTTTAAGGATCACCACATCTCACGCCCATATCCAGGACTTCTCCCATGCTGCACCTCTGATATGACCTTCCTTCTTCAGTCAGACTCTCCCCCACATTGCAGGTCTGCAAGCGTTCACTCAAAACGCACCTGTTCAGACTAGCTTACCCCTTATGTCTTCTTTAAGTTCTTCCCTCCCACATAGTGTGTTAGCTCACGTGAGCAGGACCCTCCATCCTAGTGTTGTTCCTTCCTCCACCACTACCCCCCTCACTTCATACCCTCTTGTCCTCCTCTGCTACCCTTTTACCCCATCCCCACCTGGTGGCTCCCTTTCAACCCCTCACTGCGCTCTATCCCCTGCTCCCTGATCTTCCAAGCTTGACACATCGCATTTTGCCTTGCGTTCTGTGCTTGATTCACTTTATTTTTGATATTTTTAGTCATATTGTATTTATATATACGGTGCTGTCCATACCTACCCTGTATGTCTGTACTGTATTTTGTTGTATTTTGTATGGCGCTGCGGAGACCTTATGGCGCAGTATAAATAAATGATAATAATATAAAATATGGGTCTGGAAATGGCACAATATATACAGTATGTAGTGTGACATTCCCAGACTTTAAGTATGTAATTCCCAAAACCCTTAAATAACCACATGTGCTTTATACAGCATGTCATCTACTGACTCACACCCAAACACGCACCCCAACGCACACCCCTCTCCCACACACACACACACGCACACACGCACGTGAGTCCTCTGTACATGATGGAAGGAGCTACTACGCTTGTGCAGAAGCTCCCTTTATGGATTTCTTCGGAAGCTCTGATTCAATTTTTCTCCCTGCTGCAGCCCCAGTGACATTGATGCCTTTTGCAAAAAACTGAAGGCTATAGTACATCTAGAAAACCTCAGACAGATAGATGCATCATGTCTATGTTTTTTTGGTTGAAAATCACCCTAAATGTATGTATGTATTTATGTATGTATGTATTTATTTATTTATTTATGTATTATGCTAGATTATATCTCAGCAACCATGCCTAAAAGCTTTCTCTTACATTTTGTTTAATACATAGAAACGGAGAATGTGATGGCATATAAGAGCCATCCAGTCTGCATCATTTTTTAAAACCATATTGTTTCTAGACCCTAGAATAGCCTTATATTTATCCCAAGATTTGTTTAATTATCCTACTGTGCCAGCTGCTTCCAATGGGAGGCTATTACACTTACCAAATACCCTTTCGGAAAAGTACATTTTTCCGCAGTTTTCTATTAAACATACCATGCTCCATTTTATACACATGCCCTTGTTTTCTAATACATCCCTTTTTTGTACCCCCATGCTTTAGTCTATCTTTTTATGTCTTGTGACACATACCATGCACCATCTTAGTTGCCCCTTATTTCTAATGTATTTATGTCCTTCTGGAGATATGGCCTTCAAAATTGAACACAGTATTCCAGGTGAGGCTGTACCAATAACCTATAAAGTGGCCTTACTTACTTAAGAAGAAAAATACGTATGGTAAGATAAGGAAGCTATAGCACTCTTAAGTGCCATTAAGCTCCTAAAAACTGTGACGGATTGTGGTGCTGGACAGGAGATTTAGGTACAGATCCGGCCACACCTAACTTCCTCTTAATTGTGAACCAGTCACATGAAATAGGGACTCCTAAATCCTTTTCCTACTCAGTAGTTTATAATGTTCTACTAGTCTAAGAATAGATCTCTGAAGAACTCCATTAGTAACCTTACCAACCCCAGAAGGTATTTTATTTACTACAAACCTCTGTTGTCTAACTTGCAACAAAGAACATATACTTTCAACCATCTTTGAATCCAGTCTAAAATTTTCCAGCTTATTTAACAATGTGGCACAGTGTCAAAAGCTGTATGTGTGTGTGTGTGTGTGTGTGTGTGTGTATGTGTGTGTGTGTGGGGGGGGGATACATCTGAGATATAAGGCAATAATTACACAAGCAATAAGACATATGGCAGTGTTTAATATTTCAGATGAATATCAAGTTTGTGTGCTCTCCTGTGAGCTTAAGGTATTAAAGTTTATCTTATCATAAGGGAATAAACTGTTGCCAAGCTAATAATTGTTTAGTTAGCATAATATATTTTGATGTATGCCAAGAGTTAAATGAATAATGGCTTTCAGACATATTTTATTGGTTCATTATTGGTTATGCTTCCAGTTAGTCAGAAGGGAGAGCAATGTTGCAGGGAGGTTGAAAAAGTTTGTCAATCAATCATGTGCAATTACAATAACAGTGTATTCATTATGTTCAGTTGCATTGACCTTATTATTTTTCCTTTTACAAAAGCAATTAATTTGTAATAATGTATGACTAATGGAATAAAGGATAGTGGGATGACAAGAAAATGGATTTGTAATGGAAAAAATATATTTTTACCATGAAAATGGAAAGTTATCTGCCCACTCTATTCAAAAGGTTCTACTGTAGTGTATAAAAATTGCAAATCCCTATATGCAGGACATACATTCCATAGCAAATAAATAAGTCGCTGCTGCTTGCACGTTTGAATCATTGCACTCCTCTTCCCCTCCCTTCTGGTACCTCCAGACCATGCAGCTCCAATTTCGGATACAGTTGACTACTGCACTGAATAAATACACTACATTAAAAAGTCATTACTGAATATGTCCTCTGTACATAGCCCCTTCAGAATGCACTTTCAAATTCGCCATAAGCCCCACAATCAATAAGAACTTTGATTCAGGTTACAAGGATTAACCTATGAAGAGATTGACTATTTCAGTACCTGTTTACTTCTCTAAAACCTACAGTGCACTGACATGAGGGAAGAAGGGAATTTACTGTTCAATGTCTATGTGTGTTACAACTCAAAACAAGTAGCATTTTAAGTGGGGAAATAAAGTACAGTTATAGCATTTGTCCAGCTGAGGCTTTTTTTTTCTTTATGTGATATTCATTCATCGGAATAGGTGAATATCCTTGTAGTGAAGTGTAAATGTGTCAGATTGTACCAAGGTTTGCTACTTATGGCTACAATATTATTGTGAGAGGTGATGATCCATGACAACACGTTCTTTTCACTCATTGTGTAGTAATGAAGCATGAATGTAGTTTAAAGGGTGCTGGACATTTGGGGTACAGTCATTCAGACCAACCGAAGGAGAAAGGAGTTAAAATTTCCTTTGGGTGAAACATTAGATTCCTGGAGGCATTAGGGCATGACTGGGATGTAAGCAATTGGTTTAAGTTTTTTTTTTTCCTGACCTGAAGTGTGTATGGCATCACCATTCCATTTGTGTAAACAGAACTAAACCGAGAAGATGGTTATAAAAAGGTACAGAACTCCAAAACATAGAGATACTGGCCCGTATTCAGAGTACCGGACGTATAACATATACGTCCAGTGTTTAGCGATTTTTACTACTGCGCATGCGTAGTAATTTTTACGTAGATTGTGCAATCTACCGCATTTACGCAATCTACGTAAGAAAAAGATACGTAGATTACGTTAAAAAATTACTACGCATGCGCAGTAGTAAATATCGCTAAACACCAGACGTATATGTTATACGTCTGGTACTCTGAAAACAGGCCACAGTTACAATGCATGACACAGCAGTTTGTCGTTCTTATATTGCAACTCCATGATTTTTCCCAAGCATCTATATGGGTTGCAAGGGATAGGCAGTAAGGTTCAGTTTAACTCTTATACGTGATGGAACTGAATGTTTACCCCTCCTATAGTAAGAAAACAAACACCAAACAAAATAATTTGTTATGAAGAGCATACTTTACATATAAGGAACAAGTGTTTCGGTTGGCCAAAGTAAATAGCAAAACCTAGTGACATCAGTATAATACAAATACCAATTTGCTAATTAAGATAATTAACAAAGTTTCACCTTTTAAACTTTTTGAAGGGCAAAAATAAAAATACAAATTCTACAGAAGTTCTGTTTGTGAAAGTTTTTTTCTATCCTGTGTCCAATGTAGAAAACATATCAATGCAAAAGCTTAAAATCGATGGGAGTATCCGCTGCGAATGCTGTCTTTTAGAAGTAGAGACAGCCAAAAACTGATTTTTGGCTGTTTCTATTTCGAAAATTCAGCCTTTCCGATTTTCAATTTTTTACATTTTTTTAGAATTGGTAAGTATGCCGATCGGCATACTTTCCCATTCATCTTCGGACCCATTGCACCCACTGCAGACCCCACCAGAGAGCTGAGTAAGGCTCTGGGGAAGGAAAGGTTAGGGTCATGAAAAGGAAGTCTTAGGGTTAGGCTGCGGAGAAAGGAGGATTATGGTTAGAGTTATGTATGGGGAGTCTAAAGCTGGTCATACACTAGAGAGATTATTGGCCCAAACACCCAATTATCGGGTGATCGGGCCAAAAATCGCTCTAGCCCTCTTCTGCTAGAATTATCGGTCCCAGCAGAGGAAGTGTATGGTGCCAATAACAGGACATTTCCCTAGTGGGAAATTGCCCCGTTTATCGGTTCACCCCCTGCTAGAATAATAATTGTCCTGTATGGCCAGCTTTAGGGTTAGGCTGCAGGGAAGGAAGGGGAAGGTTAGGGCAAGGGTTGGGAATAGAATTATACTCACCATTCGGCGCAGCGTCTTCGGTCTGCAGATTATCGATTGCATTGCCTCTTTGAAAAAGGGCCATTTTCAGTGGTGACCACACCAAATGTTGTGTTGTATACAGTATGGACATATACCACATTCACCAGTGTTGGTTTGGGGAATGTGTACACATGTGTATACAGTGTTCATTTGTATCGACTTGCAGTTTTTGACCCTCTTTGAAGAAACACGCATACATTACAGATAGTGAGTGGCCTTTAAAAAATGTACACATAGCTCATTATCGCATGATAATTGCATAAGCACAAGTCTACTTCAAGTCCCTTGTCTATAACTATCTGTCTAGAAATGATCAGTTTCTTTGGTGTACTTAGAAAAGTGAGAGAGCAGAAATATGATGAGATCAACTGTTTGTTTCTTAATTGTGCTTTCTAAGCAAAGCAGCAGTGAACACAGAAGAACATAGCTCTTTCTCTAAAGGTTTCGCCTTTTAAAAATCCCATAAGGGCCTATATCCCAGTGATCCCTGGTAATGTTTTCTCTGCAACTTCTCTGCGAGAAGTCAGAAGGTGAATCAGTCAAGTAAAAACAAAGCCAGATTATTGCCCTGAATCACATGACAGGTAAGTATAATATAATAGTAAAGCTTCATAATGGAAGCCATGATTTGTCATGATGAGATGTGTTCACAGGGGAAATTATATCCACCTTTTTCAAGATATTCAATAAAACTAAAATATATATATTTTTTACTTTAGATGTGCTTGAGAATGGAATGCATAATTGATTGTAAAATGAGACACAGACCAGAAACAAGATAGAGGGGATCCTGCTCATATTGCTGGTTTCATGCTACACGATAATTGTGTAGGGGGGCTCAGAAAATAAAATTATATAATGATGTGAATTATATAATGTCATTAAAATAAAACCTATTTAAATATTGTGATCTCTACATATGGAAGTCTGCGCTGCATTGCAGGGTAATGCTATATAAAAACCTGTTAATAAATGAATAAATAAATAATAATGGTACTTCCTTGTGCATGACTTGCTTGTATAGAGATCACAATACTTAAATAACTTCTATTTTAATGACATTATATAATTCATTTAAAAACAATTGATATGGGGTTTAGCCAATGGATTACTCCGTTACTTCTATGCCTATACTTCTAGGCATTATAGTGAATACATAGTTTAAAAACTCTAGAAAGGTAATGACCTGAGGGCACTATGTACGGACATTTCCACTGCCTTCTTCTAGGCAAATAAATTTAGCTCGTGAAATTTTCCAGTAATGTTGTTTACAATTTGATGTTTTTATGTGAAGGGACTTATTTATAAGATTGACAGTAAAAGGTCACTAGAAAGTCTCTGAAAAGACATAAAATTTTAATGGTGGTAACGACAATTATTTAAATGTTACAGTAGCAAAAAGGCAAAGCACACAGATCAACGTCAGCTGGCAAAACAAAAACAGAAAAAATCCAGCAAAATAACAGTTTTAGCAAACTTCATTGGACTTGATGTAGGGTTTTGATAGTATCAGATCCCTGAGCTATAGATTCTTAGAGTATCCACAAGTGCTGATCCAGGCATACATGCACATAATTTTTCTCAGCTCAAAAAAATTGCTCTGGATGGGTAATCACAGATTGGTAGGTATGTGTTGAAAATGTTTTTCAATATTGTATACCAACCAAGGGCTGGATCCAGACTTAAGTAAGTGCTTGAAATTAGTTACTCCTGGACTAAACCATGTTGATTGCAGGGGGAGTCAAGTTAATTTTGTTCTTTGCATGCAGGGATATATATTTGAATTGCTTACTGCACACAGATACTGACCAGCTTTACTATCACACTGTTATTTAGACTTGGGATAGGAAACATCACCTCTCAACTCTAATACTGTTTGCAACAGATGAGATATGACTCCCCTGCCATCAACATGGTTTAGCCCAGGAGTAACTAATTTAAAGCACTTAATTAAGTCTGGATCCAGCCCCAAGAGAGAATGCTCACTTGCAAGCTCAACCCATATCCTCTTTTTGAAGTGTCATTACTATTAAGTGTGGAGGGGTGAGAAGATGGTTCTGATCAGTTGTCATGGATGTTCATATTCGCTAAAATTACTGCAAACCTTTCACTAGCCAGTGGTACACACAGTTTTGTCACTTTTTTCAAAATAAAATAAACACTAAATTAAATGGTGAATTATTTGTAAATAAATATAAAAAATATTATACAGATAATCCAATTAGAAAAGATGTATTCAAATGAATAAAACATATTTATTTTTCTGCAATGGTTATACTAAGGCCTGCCGTTATACCGTTCAAGTCCCCTGTCCGAACGGTTGCTTTTAGAAAAACACACAGCCAAAAATTCCTTTTCATCTGTCTCTATATCGAATGGAAGCCGTTTCATATATTTGTTTTTATGAAATTCTGAGTGTGCCGATTGGCATAGTCAGCCATTCATTTTTGCCGCAGACTCGCCGCAGATGACAGAGGACAGGGGACATAGTTTTGGGGGGGTTAGGGTTAGGGCCATAGAAGGGGAAGGTTAGGGTCAGGCTGTGGGGAGG
>WWET01002360.1:62997-73987 GCA_011038615.1 Limnodynastes dumerilii
CAGTATATATAATAAATGGAGTGACATGCTAAAAGTTTTGTATATATGTATGTACATACGTGTGTGTGTGTGAGTGTTTAAAAACAAATATAAGAAAGAAAGCAAGCAACAGGTATCTGTGACGCAAGCACCACACAACCATTGAACTAAATACACCTTAAGCTAACAGGGAGGGTGAAAGGTAGCAGTGTTTGAGCTGAATCTGTGTTTTTAGACGAAGCAGCACCTTTTGAATGAAAGCACGCTTATACCGACTCCTTAAGAAGTTTAGACTACAGAGCTGTCTCTAAAAATTGGCCCCCCTTCAGCTGAGTCCCATATGTTTCTCTTGGCACCGACTCTGTGTCTACTTGGCTGGCGTTAATGCAGGGATATTAAATTGATGAAACACAGAGCTCTTGATCCTTTTCAGTGGGGCTTCTATTTAGGTAATGGCAAGCTAGGGCTCTGTCAGCCACCTGCAATTGTCCAGGAGGGAGTTATGAAAAGCAAAGCGAATGGGAGTGGATGAGAGGAAAATTCCTGAAAACATTTCCAATCTTTTATACACAAAAGAGATAGGTACAAAGATGCTACCTAATGTTTTTCTTAATGCATTGTAACTCCACCTCTTCCCCAACACTACATCCTCCATTTTATACCCTACATTGTTACTTAGAGGCCTATTTATGTTAATGGGAGGGATAGAGGGCTGCCTCCTACAGTATATTTGGACTTTGTCCACTTTTGTATTCTACACATATACTTGCATCTGTGCTACCCAATCAGAACGTTTTTCACCCAATCCAGACCTAAGACAGATGGCACTCTCGACAGTTTTCATAACAGTGGCTGGGATTCAATCACAAGTGGGCATGAGATGGTATTACAATGTACAGTATAGGCATGCCAGTGCTTGGTGTACCAATTCAGACTTCTGACCTGCTGCCAATTTCACGTTTGCAAGTCAGAAAACTTGGTACTATGGTAGGCTATGGCCAGGGGCAGAAGTCAAAAGGTGCCTAATTCTAGATGGGATGGGGACAGGGGTGGGGGTCAGAACCCCTTCTGGAATGTGTGAAGTTGTTGGAGGCTGGCAGCTTAAAACTATGCTCAGCACTCCATGTATGAGTGCTGAGCTCTGTGTATAAATACATTGCTAATAGTTGAAAGCTAAGAGCTGCTATGTATTTATTAACATGCTCATACATTGAGTGCTGAGCACTTTTTTAAGCTCCAAGCATATGACCACTTCACAACGCCTGCACCATGGATAGCTATGGCACTGGCTATGGTCATCAGAAGTTCATTGGTGTAAGTGGAGAGGTTAGAGACATTGGGGTAGATCCAGAACTACGCTTGCCGTACGTTTGCTTGCGTAGCGTATTTACACGTGTGTACCTTCTATACACTCCCCTTGGCACACCCCTTGAATGTACGTTTTTCAAACCCTACCTTAACTTTTGGCAATGAAACCGCAGTGATCTGCACACGTACGTATGGGCAACACGTATTTACGCAGCTAAGCACGCCCATACTGTACACTTTAAATACAAACTCCCGCCTACTTAACATATTTCAGACGTATTTTGGACTCACGTAAAATTGGCATGCCCACACGTAAGTATTTACGTGACACATACGTGAATGGCCCTTATGTTCACAATTACGCTATGTTACTGAGAGTATTTTCTATGGTGCGCATGCGCAGTACTTACCAAAAGGCGATTTTAGGATATTTTGTTAAACATTCCAAAAAGAAAAAATGCTAATAATCTAAAAACACTATAAACAAAGCAAAACAAAAGTTAAATAAGCAAATAAATTATTAAGTGTCAGATGAATGTTCCTTTTATAACTGCTATTATACATGAATATATTGTTACTTAAATCCAGATGTGGGTGTTGTCAAAATACAGCTTTGTTGCTATGTTCCGTATCAGTTTACTGACATTTTCTTTTGATTGGAAAATTGCATTGAAGGTCTATGAGGCGTGGGTCTCGCCAAATGTTTGTAAGCCTACAAGTATGCTTTGTTACCTTATAGCTAAATGAGTAGGCACTAATAATATTGTTCAATATAGTTGAAAGGGTGCAGCACCCCTGGCAAAAATTCATGCAAGAGATATAGGTGCAAAACGAATATTTCCTTTGGTGTAAACTGTTTTTTTCACGTTCTTAAGGTCAAAATAGATGAAAATGTCTTTTGCAGACAATAGGCTAAGTGAGCCAACTGGTAAGACATCCATTTGTTAGCATAGCAACTCTTAGGAAAGGTTTAGTATGCATATGACAAGAAACATATTGGCATGAATAGACATAGTGCCAGCCTAATATTGCTGAAGGGCAGCAAAAAGCCATCCATGATACAGTGACTTCTTCCAGATTAAATCCTGCACAGCTCAATCATTTCAGCCTCTGGAACTGTTAAAAGAAAAGTATAATACAGTAGTAGCCACAGTTAGACAAGTTACATAATATTTGAGAAATGTGCTACCCATAAAATGGAGTAAACGATGGAAACAGATGACTTTATTATTTCAACGAAGGCTTAGTCATACACTTGGGCTACTTTACCTGAAAGAAACTTTCAGAATGAACCAGGCAAAACATGTGGTCTGGCACTGAAGTAAACGAAAGTAAATATTCCTTCAGTAAGCATAGAGCTTGACAGCACCCACAGAAAGTGCTACTAATTGTTTCATAAGTGCATTTGGTGATCCATTATCACTTGACTGCAGTAGGACATCTTATTTTGTAAAAATCTTTATGTAGGCTTCAGGGGAAGTGCAGCAGTACCTAAGAAACAATTGGCAAGGACAAAGTTATTTAGGAAGCTATTTGCAACCACAGAGTTCCCATAAGGACTGTAAAAGTTTAGGAAGGCAGTGTCATAATAAATCTTATTTGGTAGCTTTTAGGTAGATTCCAAGTATAGAATGCATGATAAATTATTTAAATATTAAGCTGACTTACTGGAAAATATTTATCATACACTAAAACCACTAAAGGTGTTTGCTGATATATGTAGTGGTTCTCATCACCATCAAACAGCTCCTTCAGTCTTGCATACAGGTAAATGTCTTTATAAGAAAATTGTCAACTAACAAGGTATTCTTGAAATAGAAAGTTTGACTAAACTATAAAAAATGCTTTATCTTATCACACAATAGCACAATCTCACAGAAAATTATACCTATATTAAACCAAAATTAGTCAAAGATACAACATTATATATATTCCATAGACAAAAAACCTTGCGGTTTAACATGTCTGATTAAGGTTTCATGCATTGACACAAAACATAGAAACCTTTAAAACGTTACCGTTCAAACGCCAAAAAGCAATGAAATTACGACATTAAGGCTGGACGTGCTCCTTAAGCAATACAGACATGGTATACCATCACATCCTGTTAACCTGTTCCAGTTTTTTCATTTTTAATTATTTCACTATAAATTTTGGCATTCAGCACCAGGAGACAATTCTCCACAGACTGGTGAAAATGTAATCTTAATGCATAAAATACTTTCTGAGCTGCAGCCCCTCAAACACCATGCTCCTTCTGACAGAAAGTCAATGGCGGAATGCTGTGTAAATATATATATATAATGTTGTATCTCTGACTAATTTTGGTTTAATATAGGTATAATTTTCTGTGGGATTGTGCTATTGTGTGATAAGATAAAACATTTTCATTCCCCATTCATGTTTATATAATATACTGGAGAAACATGAATGGGGAATATTGGGAGGCCTGAGAGACATAAATGGGGAATATTGGGAGACTGGAAATATACTGGTTTTGAGGCTAAAGAGATATGATGGGGGAATATTGGGAGGCTGGAGACATAAGGGGGAATATTTGGAGACTGGAGGAACTTGAGGGGGAAATATTGGAAGACTGGTAACTTACATGGGGAAAATATTGGAAGGCTTGAGACAAACATGGGTGAACTATTGGAAGGCTGCAGAGACATGAATGGGGAACATTGGAAGGCTGCAGAGACATGAATGGGGAATACTGGGAGACTGGAGACACATGCATGGGGAATATTGGGAACTAGAGACACATGCGTGGGGTATATTGGGAAGTGGAGACACATGAAAGGGTAATATTGGGAACTAGAGACACATGCATGGGGAATATTGGGAAGTGGAGACACTTGAATGGGGAATATTGGGAACTAGAGACACATGCATGGGGAATATTGGGAACTGGAGACACATGAATTGGGAATTGAGGCTGGTCCTATGTTTAGTATTACATATATATTACCTATATATTATTATATTTATTATATTTCTGAAGTCGCCTTATTGCATTAAGTTTACAGATGTTACAAATACTAACATAATGCTCCACTGTTGACAATTTGACTGTCAACATTTCATAACTGTCCCGCATTAAAGATATTTTATACTTGTCATCGACATACAGTAGGAGCATGGGGAGTATACAAGAGACTTTTCTGTGTGATAGAAAACAGAATTTTTAATAGCATTCAACGTTCTATGCTTGTGTACAGAAGCAAAATTACACTTCTAATAATGTTGTTTTTTCTGTTGTTAGGCTGGAATGATACGCACAACTGAAGATGAATTTTTCATTGAACCTTTAGAGAAAGGCAAACAAAAGGAAGAGGAAAAAGGAAGAATACATGTAATATACAAAAGATCAACTGCAAAGAGAGTTTTGCCTGAAGACATCCCCAATAGATCAGGTCAGACACAGATTATACTATAGAGTGAATCAAATTTCTTCCTGTTCACCTGTGTCACAGTTTTGGGTTGTGTTTACACAATACATTTCCTGGTAAATTTGGTATAGTTTGTGTGTTTGCTTAAAAGTCTATGAATAATATAATTATACTTTCTTCTTTCTTTTTACCTAGAGCTTTTTGCTAAGTCTTACTTTTCTGCCTTTTGAGGTTATTTTATAAAGAGAAAAGATAAGTAACTTGTAAAACGTTTCATTAACATATCATTGGCCCAGATCCAGGATCCCGCACACATTACATGCGTGCGGGGTGGTCCGTAGATACGTGCACATAGCGGGAAGTGCACTTACGTGTCCAGATTCCTACCTTAACTAGGTCTGTGGCCGTATGCCAGCAGACCTCATTTACATGGCTACTACTACTTACCCCTCATTTACATGGCTATCCTTGCCTATATGGTGGGGATACAGCCTTTGTAAGTGAAGGGTCTGCCCCTTAATTGTAAATACTTGGTTACGTACGTTAGTACTTATGCGCAGGGAACATCTGATGTGTGCATGCAAATGACTTGAGTAAGTCCCCTGTTGCCCGTAGTTCAGGATCCGGCCCATTGTTTGTAGATGAATAGTAAACTTTAGAATCATTACTTTTCATTGTTTATGAACTGACACATAAAATGTATAAGAAATCATCAAACCACTTTGTTTACTGGATATCACTTTAATACTTGTGGTTGGGATGAATGAGTTAGTGCTCTCGTCCAATGTTGTGTGAATAGAGTGCTTTCCAGATGGACATGGTCCGGATCCAGACTTCAGAAAAGTGGGCATTTTCCAAATGCTAGGATCAGAACACAGCCACTTTTTGCGCCTGTACACCTGTACACAAAATCAGCGGTGCTCGTATCTAGATTGGAGTGATCGAGGCACATGTGAGCATAAGGGGTAGGGGCGTTTTGGTTTACAGTATGGTCGTGCTAAACACCCAGCACGCTCTCCAGACTTCTGATTCATCACCCATTTTAAGTAAGGTTGGAAGTCTTAACATAGAGTAGAATGTTCTGCTATGTGCTCACACAGGAGACAGGATCCAGTGGGAATCTGATGTAATTTGTGCTGTGTTTGAAGCTCCGAACATAGCACCAGAGTCATTTTGGATTGTCCCAGGTGTTTCTGTCCTTACAGCGGCATCTCATAATTCAAGTACAATGAAAACTCAGTGATGAAACCTATAATTCATGCAGGCAGTTTCAGCTGTAGGCTCCCTTTGACCTCTGGTTATGGTTATTATGTTTCCTATAAAACAATGTTTTACATTATTTTGCATGTTTTATTCATTTATATGCCTTTTGGTGTGTAGACTGCCTTTGTTGTTTCATTATATAGCTCTCCTTTCTAAAATTGACTTCTTCTTTCTAGTTGACGTCTGTGTTCTCTAATTAATATATTCAAATCAGATTATAATATGTCCACTAAACTGAGTGCAACCTTCCAGATTTCATTTGAATAGCGTGAACACTGTGATCCGTTTGAGAAAAGTGCTCGTTAAAAAGCACTGTGGGCTCTAATGTGCTTCTAGTAATTACCTCTTGACAAAGTAAAGGCTAGTAAGTGAGTCTTTATCTTCAGGCTTCCTTTGAGCCAGAATGGTTGTGTATATGGTAAGGTTGTCATGACATTTCGTGGCAGTGCCTTTGTTACAGGTGGGAAACATGCACAAGTTAAGGATGATTTGACTGTTGCTCCTGGTTGCTTGGGAATACCAGACCTTAGAACAGAGGCTGATACAATAGAACATCTAATGAGCCTCTTCTGTGTAGGCCTACCCCAATTTAGCCAGTGGGCCCTCTAGCAATTTAAGGAATTTCTTGACTTAATATATCACTTGAACACGGAAGGGTTTAATAAATGCAGGAGTAATTCATTAATAATATCCTCTATGCAAAGACTAAACTATTTATACTGAATATCATCTTTATTGTGTATTATTTAGCATATTTCTTTATTCCAAATTATTATTTTTAAATTTACTTGACTCCCCCTGCAATCAGGATGGTTTAGCCCAGGAGTGACTTTCCTCTCTTATTTTAAGCACCTTCTTAATTCTGAATCAGGCCCTAAAAGTAGTTTTAAAATGCAGAGTTTAAGAAAGTGATCACATATTTCCTGTCCATACAATAGCTGATAATGTCACTGGATGTCAGTGACATCAGACAGGCTAATCATTGAAACACTTATGTTGTTCTATTACATGTAATATTTCTAATATTAACAATTATGTAGATGGGTTACATTATGACCCGGTTTATTTTAAAACAGACAGCCCTAGTTAAATACTAAACAATTAAACATTAAGCAAATGTAGGATTTGTTGTTTTCTGTACTAAAACACACATCTGACGTGTTGACAAGCAACCTATTTCCTCTTGGAACAAATGAAAAGACGTGTGATCACTCTTTTTCCTCTGAGGTCCTAGTAAGACAATGCTTTTTATTGAAGAGGTTGAGCTAGCCATTTAAAGCTTTCAAATGAGTTCTCATTGTGGTGGCTGCTTCTGTTTTTTTCACTGCCTTTTGCAGCAAAGATGTCTAAGTGTTATTCATTTAGAGGTCAATTTGAAGATCTTTTTAGCCATGATGAGAACTATCCATTATTCTTTCTGTGGGAATTTTAAGTTGCCAAATTAGCCACTTAGCCAGTTTGCAGTGGTAACCTTTACTAAATGTTCTTCCAACATTTTCAACATACTTAGATTTTAAAGACAAATGCCGAACAACTTTAATATTAAGCGCTAATTTCGATTTGGGCTAATAATCTTCATTTCACAACACTAATTCTGTTTACACTGTTTAAATTTGCTTCCCCCTGAAATTCAGCATGCGTTTAATTAGTGTGCCTTTTTGCTTATACTCTTACACGCCAAGGGCCATCTTCACAGATACGTTTTTAGCGCAGTTCCGTGCGTATTTTTTGGGATCGAATGAACTGCGCATGCGTAGTAACTTTATTTACACTATTTCCGTTAACTTTACGCACGGAAGTCCATTAGACACGTACGTGTGAATCGCACTTGGAAACATACATGTAGAGGCGCGTGGTTAAAAACCGTAAAGACAAAGTTACGTGAAAGTGGGTGGGGGGAGGCATTTAAATGACCATTTGAGGGCATGATTAGTTACATACGCACGTACTTAAGTATTATACGCACGTAAATGCACACGTAAAGATAAGATAAGGGTGCCCTATGGAGGCGTAAATTACCGAAAACCCGTCCGTGTGAGGGGAGTGTCATGGGTGTTGCCTTGCAGCATACGTGTGTATGATTGTGTTCCTTTAACTTACGGATCTGTGAATACGGCCCCGAATCAGGCCCAAGATGTGTATTGTATATGCTCTGCCATTTGCTATCTACAGGAAATGTAAAACAAGTTTTCAAGATTTGCATGATGATTGTTTCGCAAAGTTAAGTAAAATTCCCTGCCGGAACATTCATACTTGTTCAGGCTAATTATGAAATCCCACCACTCACCAATGGTTTCAATGTGTAAAATCCAGGTCAAAAACTTATTATTTACTATATACTAGATATTTTTATTTTACATATAGTAATCATTGCTGATTGGTGGTAATGCATCTTCAGCCTGAACATAAATATCCAGGCTCTCATATCCCCAGCAGTTAACAACAAGCTACAGCAGGTGCCAGAGGGCAAAGCCAACTGCAGGCAGAAGGGAGTGTAACTACGCTGGAACGGTGGCGTTACTACGACAACGGCGCCCTCCCAGCCTCATTACCCTCCCTCCCCCGCCTCCCTACACTAACCTGAACGTAGTAACGCTGGGGGACGCCCCCTCCAGTGTTATTATGGCGCTGCTACGGACGCCCAATCCATTATTGGGCATTGCCATAGCTACGCTGGACAACACCTGCCCGGCGCATGCGCAGACCGGCTTTTAAGGCGATCTTACGCTGCTGGCCGGCGTAGTAACACCGGCCAGCGGAGGCCTGGATCAGGCCCATTGTGTGCTCAGGAGTAATGTAAATAACATATTCTCTCCATTCTCATAGAGAAATATGGGGATAGAGTGAAATGTAAAATGGCAGGAACTTAGGAGAAATCTTTGGCTATGTAAATAGACTCAAACGACATAGGGCCAGATCCTGAGCTAAGTACGCTAGTGTATTTACGCTAGCTGATGACGTGATTTCACCCATTTGTATTTACTGGGCATGCGCATGGCAGATGTTACGCCACGTAACTCCTAACATACATACCATCAGCGTAACAACAAATGAAGGGGCATCAATATGACACCAGTAATTATGTTTTGGAGGTGGAGGGAGGCATTTAAATGGAACAGTATGGGCTGGGTTTGGCTGTCACATATGTATATCCATTACGTACGTCAGTACTTACACTAGGAAAAGTTAAGTATGTATGAGCGAGGGGAGTGCCTAGGGGAGTGCATAGTATTTACGCTAGTGTAAATATCGCTACGCGTTCTAACGTAACTAGCCCGTACGTCTGGATTTACCCCATAGTTTGTATGTTTAGACTCCTTCATCAGTTAAATGTTGTCAAGTTAAGAATTTATGTACAAATTATTAATTTATACACTCAAACAATAAAGGTCTTATTCTCTGTTACACCTAGCTAGTGATATATTTTTTTTGTATTGTGTTGCATTAGTTTTATTTACCTGTACTTTTTCAAGATTAATTGCAGTATGTGTACTTACAGTTATAAAAACCATGTGGCTATTCAAAAGTTCAAACTGTGGCACTTGGCAAACTTGCTATCAGCTAAACGGCTTCCATGGTGGTCCTAGCCTTGGTCGGTCTCTCAGAAGGGTCTCCCTCCATCCATTCTCTGTCCCCATTCATCTCACTCTCTCACTCTGGTCCAGAATGCTTGCGTTCACAGCACTCTTGATCCATGTGGGCTTCTATTTAGTAGTCACATGGTCTCGTTTTAAATTGCTGTCACTGTTCCAGAAGTGCCAGTGCTTATGCATAGATTACTTTGTCTTCACTGATTTTCCTTGTGACGCCTGTGCATCGCTGCTATTTCTAGTATTTGCAAGTTTCAGCTTGCAATTCAGCCTTTGCATTTTTCATCTTGCAATCAGCAGTTGCATTCTCCTGTAAATCAGCATCTGCATTATCCAGCTTGTGATCAAGAATTTGCATTCACCAACCTGCAAGTCCACACTGGAAAACTCAATCTTCTTAATCAGCTGACTTAAACTCTAGCATAATTTTCCGATTCTAGCTACCACGCATGCATAGTAACTATTTTACGCTATCTACGTAGCGCTTCGTTACGTAAATTGCATACATGCGGTTTTCCCATATCATTCCAGAGGTTCAGCAAGATGATTAAATGCCGCCTTAGATGTATTAATGATATCGTCTATTCTTTACCCATGCTTCAAAATATTTTAAAGAAATTTTGAAAGAGTTAAAAAAAAAAAGATTTGACATAACCTTTCAACATTATCAGGATAACTTACTCCCATCTGCTTCACAGATGCAAATGGTATTGAAGAAGTTTTATAACTCTCACCGTGGCATGCTAGATATATAAAAAAAAAATAGCTGAACGGTATTAGTCACAGACATAAAGCCCAATTTAGTCAAATCAGCAAGCAGACATTGGGGCTGATCCATAGTTTGGGAGTATGGGCAAAACAGGTGTAAGTGTACAACTCGGCTAAGCCATTTTGCAATATAAGGGGTGCTAATTAAGTTGAATTCTTTTGCATGCATTGAAAATCCTTTATGTAGCTGATTGAGAGTTTTAAGCGGATCTGTAATATGAATCCGCTATATGGCCTATAAGGAGTTGCGTGTTTCGTCAGAAAACATATAAAAAAAATAACGTAGGGCCGGCTGTTACATTTAAAAAAAAATACAGTAATTAAGAAAAAACAAAAAACTTTGATGGAGTCCCATCTTATAAACTTTTAATCTGGGGGAGGGAGGGGGGGTTAAAAACCCTTTCAGAGGGATTCCGGTGTTAATGACAGTTCTACTGTCAATGGGTTATATTTTTACCCTTGCACAGTAGAACTGTCATTAGCGCTGGGAACAGGACATAACTGTCGCAATATTTTTAAATGCAACAACTGGCCCTATATTAGCATCCTTGGGCATGGTGGTGTTTGTAGCACTACAAGCATCAGCATGCCCTGTAGTGGAAAGTTTAGTTATTTATTTCTTTAATAGCAGCTGGGGGGAGTGGGGGGGGGGCTGGGGTAATAAATGTAAAGTTTTTATGGGTGTTTTTT
>WWET01002360.1:89983-103262 GCA_011038615.1 Limnodynastes dumerilii
ATGATAATAATAATAATATAATAATACTATAATGATGATAATAATAATAATAATAATATATTCAAAATTTACAAATTACTTTTTTTCACACAGGTGAATGAAATTTACCATGATGACTCAATTGGTGCCCACATTAATGTAGTTCTGGTCCGCATGATCATGTTAGGATACACAAAGGTAAGACTTAAAAATATACTGTATTATTATTTACAGAAAGAATTAAGAAAAAAAATGTTGAAAAAGTCTTGTTTCATTGATTTCTCTTGAAAATATTGAAATGATGGTCTGCTGCCTCTACAAAATAATGATGACACATTCACCTTACTTTAAATAAAAGTGCATATTGTTAGCACCAATCCTGTGAATGTTCAGTGGATAACATTGTTACAAAGAAGAGCTTGTACAAGTTACCTCAATGTTGATCAATGTCTTCCCACAAAAGTCCACCTGTGTGTGTTTCACAGTATTAGTCTTCATGTTTATCTTTGCAGTCTATCAGTTTGATTGAGAGGGGTAACCCATCAAGAAGCCTTGACAATGTGTGTCGCTGGGCTTATCAGCAGCAGAAAGCTGACCCCAATCATTCTGAACACCACGACCATGCAATATTTTTGACAAGACAAGATTTTGGTCCTGCTGGAATGCAAGGTAAAGTATTTTAATTTTAATTACAGTAGATAATAAAATAAAAAAAACACTTGTGCACTCTGTACTATCCAGACTTTCATGCCATCCCCATTTTAAGTGATGATGGAGTACACATTTTAAGGTATGGTCCCAGAAACCCAGAAATGTCAGTATGAGCAAGAATAGTGGCCACTGGATCCCCACTGCCTCTGCACTTTGCACGTAGCGTATTTACACGATTGTAAGTACTATGCACTTCCCCGGACACTCCCCTCGCTCCAACGTAATTTACTTTTTTTGCGAGCACCAAACCCTACCTTAACTTTTACTAGCGTAAGTACACTCGTACGTAATGGATTGTCGCGGGTAACCTAACCCGGCCCATACTGTACATTTATATGCCTATTTCCGCGTACAAAGCGTATTTCCGGCCGCTGTAAGTATGACCCGCCCCTCCATATGTATATACGAGGAAGGGACATTTGATCAGAGTAACGATGACCAACATCTGCCGCGTGCATGCGTAGTGCATACAAAAAGTCGAAGTTACGCAAGCAGCAAGCTTAAAAACGCAATCGTATGTAGCTCTGGATCTGGCCCTTTGTGTGCAATGGCATTATACATCTGGATCCAGCCCGGTGAGAGGAAGTGGTATTATTAGGCACTGCTATGAGTAATATCAACACTAAATACAACTTTAAAAGAACAACATTAAACTTGTGCTGTATCCCAATGTATTTTAAAAACCAGTGTATTAAAAAGGACTAATATGAACCAGACATATTCAATTTAAAAACATTTATTAAAAATACATAATAAAAATATATAAATTAACATTGGCCAGTTAATAACATTTTTTTACAGGAAGAACATAAAATATAAATCAATTATCCCCATAGGGACACCACAGTGGTATCAACAGTTATCCCAACCTATAATAGGAACGATCTCACCATGGAAAGGTTTCCCCAGCCTCCTGCTCCTTGGGTGTTGTTTGTGGTATAATTGGCCACATTTGATCTGATGTGTATCACTTGTTTGGTTCCATTGGATTTTGCAACAGGAGCAGCTTATAGCTATCCTTCCGAATGAGGGCTTTTGCTAAAAAAAAGTTAACCAACTGACAAGTTGTTATATGTAGCAGAGAAACTTAATACAGCCGTAGAATTGATATCTTTAAAAAAAAAAAAATCCTGATGCGCTCCATTGTTCATGACGATTTCATCAGAGGAAATACAACTTCTATAAGAGATTTCACTCCCTGTTAAAAATTATATAGAAAATAAAAGTCACTAATAATGATTTCTTATATAGTGCACACCTATGATCTGTTTAATATGTACAAGATAATTGTCACTGCTTGTATGTTATTATAGGATATGCACCTGTGACTGGAATGTGTCACCCTGTAAGAAGCTGTACCCTAAACCATGAGGATGGATTTTCCTCTGCCTTTGTGGTTGCGCATGAAACTGGCCATGTGTAAGTAGAGCTGAAGTCAAGTATAACTGATTTTTAGATTTATTTTTTATGTAAAGAAAATTTTATCTGAAAGAAATAACAAAAGCTGGATAATAAAGTTCCCATCAGTTTAATAATTACAATAACTATAAGCAAACACCAATATAATTCAAAATTCACAAACTGTGTTTTTACAGTTTTACTTAATGTACATAGGAAATATACCCTAGTTTTCATAAACAGAAGCTGTTACTTACATATCTGTGATTGGTACTGGTAAAATAAACATAGAAGGTAATGTTTTATGTATAGGAACCTTTTAGTATCACATCTTTCTATACAACTACTGTAGGAGAATAGTTTGCACCTGTAATTTGTGGCATCGGAAAAAGAAACAGTGTTACAGGACAGGCTGGGGTTCACTTTTAATCAACAGGCTATATTTCAAATTCTCTAATGCCATCCCTCCAAAGAGACCATGGACCTGATCCTGACCTCTGTGCATACAGAAAATGCTTGGATGTCAGAATCAGGTCCATGATGTGTATAGAGAGAGAGAGAAAGAGGTCTATTGGTACACACGTGAGAGGTGAGTGAGCTAGTACCCCTGTAACTTCCCTCTCTTGTGCAAAGTTCTGGACACTTACTTATCTTGTCTTATAATCTTCTTTCAATTCATGGCTACAATATTAGCTAATGGCAGTTGCCTCTTTCAGCAGAAATTATTAGGGAATGGTTTGAGGAACGTAACTGTTCAAGGTGCTAACTTGACCTATAAATTCCCCAGATACCAATCTGATTGAGCACCTGTGGAATCTGAGCCATGGAGGCCCCACCTCCCAATTTACAGATTTTAAAGGTTTTGGTACAAACATCTTGATGACACAGGACACCATCAGAGGACTTTTGGAGTCCATACCATGTGTTAGAGCTGTTTTAGCAGCATTAGGAAGACATACATAATATTGGTCATGTAGTCACTGGTAATGGGTGCCAAATAGGAGAATATTGTTGACATTTTTGCAGGACAGTACATTATTAAACTATGTGTTTCTTAATTCAGACTAGGAATGGAGCATGATGGCCAAGGAAACAGGTGTGGAGATGAAACAAGTATGGGCAGTGTCATGGCGCCCTTGGTACAAGCAGCATTCCATCGTTACCATTGGTCTCGGTGCAGTGGTCAAGAGCTAAAGAGACATATACAGTAAGAAGCTGCTTAACTTTTCTGGGTTTTTTTCAATGATCATTTTATGATTGTAGAACATTTTTGTTCACGAAAAAGTGTAGAGGTTGTCTGTAATAACTCTGAAGCTTGTAACTTCCTCCGACTCGCCTCCTACGCAATCATTTAAAGCTGGTTAATAAACTCGATTTGAAACAATATTTATCAAACTGAGCATGTGAGAGAGCATGTAGCAGTCACTGAAGCTCCACCTAAGGACAGGGGGCCACATTAGGAAAAGGTTTTTCTATTTGTTAATATTAATAGTTGGAATCAGAGGAATTTATTCCAATTGCGGTTTACATGGCTTTACCAGCTTTTAAAAACACTAACAAAAAGGTAAATACTGTTGAGTCTGAAGACTATCAGCATACTTACTGCACTTAAGTAGCCTTAGGAACACACTAACTGGTATAAAGATGTTACATTTTTTTAAGCTGGCAAAATCATGTAAACTGCAGTGGGTCTATGTTTTGGATGCTACATGTTTTATTTACTTGCAGTCCCCATAAGCCAACACAGTGAGGGAGTATTGGCATTTCTCCCTTTGTCTTTTGTACATGAAATCTTTTTTAATAAACCATTCCAAACACAATGGCTTTGACAGCATCGCTGACATGTAATACCATGTCAGTATGCAACTGTAATAATCAACATTTTTATACCATAAAATGTTATTACAATGTTATTACATACTTTTGTTTTGTTTTATAACTCTGAATTTTTCAATCTTCAGAAACCCGACAATATTAACCTAGTTTTTATTTCTGTTTTGTAGTTTGTATGATTGCCTTCTGGATGACCCATTTGAACACGATTGGCCTAAACTTCCAGACCTCCCAGGAATCAACTATTCCATGGATGAACAGTGTCGATTTGACTTTGGTGTTGGATACAAGATGTGCACAGCTGTATGACCTAGTTGTTATTATTTTTATTCATTTTCTTTGTATGTGTGTTGCATCTATTTTTTTTTATTTAGTAATGATTATCTTTTTATCTATGTGTGTGTTTATTTCTGTGGCATGAATTAAAAGGGATAATTTTAAGTACTTTTTTTAATTTTATTTCAGTTTCGGACGTTTGACCCTTGCAAACAACTATGGTGCAGCCACCCCGATAATCCATACTTCTGTAAAACCAAAAAAGGGCCTCCTCTTGATGGCACAGAATGTGCACCTGGAAAAGTGAGTTAAAAGATAACTCTTTTATACAACCACACAGCCAAGATCAATAAATAATTTACATACATTGAGTAGCTTTTCCTCCTCTGCCATAATAATAATAGAGCTGTCAAAAGACACAGGGAAACATTGGGGCTAATTCAGAGTGAGAGTAACAGCAAAAAAAGGAGCAAATCTGCACCTGGGCAAAACCATATTGAACTACAGGGGAAATAATATTTAAAATGTAATGCTTTTGTAGCTAAACTTTAAACTGTGATCAACAACCAAACTCAGCCAGTAATTTTCATTGCATGCTATTCATGTAAACCCCTCACATTGCAACGTGGTTTGTCCATTTTCACCTTTTGGTGTAGTTGCTCCTTACTCTGTATCAGCCCCATGATGTAAATAATTAAATGGCAGTGGGAACTATGGGAACAGGGGGTCAATTTAGCTTAAGACAACAGGGGAAAAAAAAATACACCAAAAAATGGGGTGTTGGCTACAAAGAACAGCTAACCTGCCGTTCTATATGTAAAATAAAATGCTGAAAATTTGTTGCACATATTTACAAATGTTTGACAAGCCACATGTCACCTTTTCCCCCCTTTCTTTGGTTCTATAACCATGTAACCTTAGTTTTAAAAGCACCTGTTTGTTGGCCTATAAATTGATTTGAGCATCCGCCATTTTGTGTGACATTTTCCAGTCTCTAGTGCATTAGGGCTGGATCCACACCCACACATGTTTTCCATACTCCCCCTGGGCCAGATCCAGACTTAAGTTCTGTTTACGTACGATTGCGTAGCATATTTTATCGTAAGTACTATGCACTTCCCCGGGCACTCCCCTCGGTCATACATAATTTACTTGATTTACGAGTACCAAACCCTACCTTAACTTTTCCAAGCGTAATTACGGTCGTACGTTACAAATTGTCGTACTTAACGGCCTAACCCGGCCCATACTTTACAATTTAAATGCCTCCCTCCACCTACAAAGCGCATTTCCAGGTGTCGTATGGATAACCCGCCCCTTTGTTCGTATTTACGCTGAATGTACGTACGATCAGAGTTACGTTGCATAACATCTGGCGCGCATGCGCAGTACATACAAAAAGGTCTGGATCTGGCTCCCTGTCACTCCCCTCTATCATGCGTAAAAAGTGTGACTTACAATATCATAAGGCAGCCTTAAGTCACACTTGTGGATCAGCGGACCATCCGACCACTGATCAGCTCATAAGTGGGTAATCACACCCACACTGTAAAATTTCAATGCTTTCCCCCCAGCCCACCTTATTGTGTGGAGGGGAAGCACAGCCCCTTTCTATGTATAAACCATCATTGAATGGAATGAACAATTGAAGTTATGTTATTAAAACTAACGTAACATCTGGAGGTTGCACTTGCCTTCAAGGCCATAGAGCCCAATTACACATTTTGGGCTGGATCCAGACTTAAGTGCTTGAAATTAGTTACTATGATTGATTGCAGGGAAGTCATATTTCATCTGTTGCAAACAGTATTAGAGTTGAGAGGTGATGTTTCCTATCCCAAGTCTATTTAACAGTGTAATAGTGAAGCTGGTCAGTATCTGTGCGCAGTGAGCAATTCAAAGATATATCCCTCATGCAAAGAATACAATACAATTGTATATTTGTAATGTATTATAATATTCAGGATTAGTATATAAATGAAGTGTTGTATTGGCAAATATATATAGTCACCCACTCAGAGGAATGTCCTTATTTTTATTCCCAGCAGTGAAGGCGATTGGCTTCCTTCAACGTTTACCTCTTGGAACTAAAGAACTGAATCCAGAGGCTGTCCATCTGAATGAGAGAGGGAAGTGAACTCCCCCTGTCACTCTCCTCTCTCATTCGGAACAAGTTTGCTTAAGTCACACTTGTGGATCAGCGGTTCGTCCGACCACTGATCCGCTTGTAAGTGGGGGAACCTCCCCCCACTGTACAATTTACATGCTTCCCCCCGCCGACCTTTGCGAGTGGAGGGGAAGCACAGCCCCTTCCCGCATAAATGCCATTGTACAACGGAACTAAGAACTAAGGGCTGGATCCAGACCTAGTTAAGTGCTTGTACTTAGTTGCTCCTGGGCTAAACCATGTTGATTGCAGAGGAGTCATATTTCATCTGTTGAAAACAGTATTAGAGTTGAGAGGTGATATTTCCTATCCCAAGTCTAAATAACAGTGTAATAGTAAAGCTGGTCAGTATCTGTGTGCAGTAAGCAAGATATATTCCTGCATACAAAGAATACAATTAACTTGACTCCCCCTGAAATCAACATGGTTTAGCCCAGGAGTAACTAAGTTCAAGCACTTAACTAAGTCTGGATCCAGCCCTAAGTACGTAATGTACAGTATAATCATTATCCTTTTTTTAAACTGTTTCCGTGCATGAAGTTAGACAACTTCTACTAGTGTGTTTTGGGATAGAGCAGAAATGATAGCTGTAGAATTTGAGGGTGTATTTATCAGAGAACGTAAAGAAAATGCAAGTAATGAGTGTTCTACTTTCTTCAGGATTCCACTGGCGATAGCACTCTGATCATGATGAAGCCCAGGCCAGCAAAGTGACAAATTATAAACTTCCTATGGTTGAGTCAGTTGTCTTGATCTTAATATTTGACCTGCACATGACATACATCTCCGCCTTTACCCCAATAACTTATTAAAGAATAACAAAATTAATAATCACAATAAACATAATAACAGATATATTAACTATAATAAAATCATAAGATGGTGAAAAAAAGAAGACAGTACAAATCGAAGTGCTAATATTTCCTTATACCGATGACAACAAAGTGGGGGCCAACTACCTACCCCACTTCAATGGCATGTCCAACAACAGCCTAGGAGACAGATGACGCATTCTCCCAATAACCCACTGCACCAGGGCCCACCCGTGACAAGTCATGTCTTCCCATTGACACTTTTTCTATTCCAGGAAGTAAATAATTTGGTAGTGCTTAACCTTTCACAAAAGCAGGGAAAAGTGTGCCATACATAGTGTTAAGTCTTAACCCTGAGCTGTCCCTTTGCTGCCTGGCACTTGGGCATAGGAGTATCACTTACCTATTTCTTACTGAGAATTATTATATAGGACCGGATGCAGAATTGCATACAGGCGGGTACTTACACATTCAGAAAGCGCAGGTACTCAGTGCATGCGTCCTGCATATGCGTGAACATGACAGTTACGTATCGGAACACATTACGGACGATTCTGAATTACGCAAAGTGACCCATTCTGATGGTAGTGCGGGTCGACTCGCAATATGAACAGCGTGTACGCATGATGGGCGGACGAGAGGTTTTTTCAATGTAACATAAGGACTTGACTAAGCCCTTACGTACAATCCTCAATTACGAACCTTTATGCAGAGAGGAGACTTGGCCCAGATCCAGAGCCACATCCGCTAGCGTATATACGCTAGCCGGAGACGTAAAAACGCTATTTTATGGCCGACAGGAGCTACGCTTTGAAAAGTTAAGGTAGGGTTTGGAAAGCGTAAAACGGCAAAAGTACGTACGACCAAGGGGAGTGCCTATGGAAGTACATAGTAATTGCGATAGCGTAAATACACTGCGCGTTGAAACGGAAAGGAAACATAGGTCAGGATCTACCCCATTGTTTTTAATGTTTAAACTTATGTCTTGTTTTTAAATAACATGTATCTGGAGGGCACATCTGTTTTCTATAAATCTATTTTTTTTCCTTTGTCTTATTCTTCAAGCAAATGTGTTCTTTTATCTATAGAAATTGAAATAATGGGTAACAGACATTATTTTTTATGAATATTATATATACAATATTCTCATACCTGGCCAAGCCACTACAATCTTAACATGGTGCGTTCACATTCCAAAAGGAATTTCAACGTATTTGGCTCAGCAACTGGCAGTGTCATTCCACATAAGCAATCAGTATCCTAAAATAACAAACCTTTAACTGAAATGACATAATGCTGGTGGCATTGTGAGCATATCTTACCTGCCAAACGCAGGCTCCTGCTACTTTATTGGTGGTATTGCCTGCCAATATAAGATGGCATTTTTATTGGTATTAATTATATGGATATTCATATTTTTACAAGGATTAATTATATGACATCTTACATTTTTATTACAATTTTTACATGTATTCCCGTATTGGCTAAAAGGAGGCTGGGAATTGTTCAGATTATTGTTTTTGCAGACTTTGATTTTTGCAACTCTAATATGTACATAGTACAGTAAATCCTTGCCTTGTAATAGAAATTCACCCCTGGTGGCATAACTATGATTTTAATTCTGGCTTTATAAAATACTCCCAATGGTATAACTACATTCTAAAGAGAAGTTGTGTGTAGAAGACCTGACGTACTAAAAGCAAAGAAAGCAATCTATGCTATTTATGGAAGAATAATTTGATGTTCTAACGTAGGGCCAGATTTGCTAAGCTGTGGGTTTGAAAAAGTGGGGATGTTGCCCATAGCAACCAATCAGATTCTAGCTGACATTCTCTAGTATGTAATAGGAAAGTGAGAGCTAGAATCTGATTGGTTGCTATAGGCAACATCTCCACTTTTCCAAACCCGCAGCTTAGTAAATCTGACCCTTAGTGTGATATTACATGCAACTTACAGTATTGCATTATGAACTAGTATAAAGGTACTTAAGCTGTAGTAAACCAAATAATTCTGTTGTATAATATATTACAAAATAGTTTTAATACACACTTCTCAATTCACAATTATTTTAGTTATTCAGGACCTGATCCAGATCTTGGCAGGCCCTGAATCTACGGTATCTTGCGTTCCGTAGATTTGTTTGGAAAAGTGGGTCTGACTTTGTGTGAACCAGAAGGGCACACAGCTGTGTCCTTTGAATTGTAAGCATGTATGGCACACAGCATATGGGCACACAGCAGTAAAGCTGTAAGCAGGTACGTGCACATATACACAACAACAGGGTAGTGAAGTATACTGTATTTTGAGCAGTTAAAAACTGATATTTATACAACAAACACTTCAGCTGGAATATGAACGGATAACTCAAGAAATTGTAATCCTGTACCAGCTAAAGGTTAATAGTAACAAACTATGATGATCAAAGTATATTTACTACATATATCTATTTATTCCATTTCCAGTGGTGCTGCTGTGATCAAAAGTCATATGATTTTTCAGAAAAATGAAAAGGAAAGATCACTTATGCAATATTTTATAAAATCATCAATTTTATTCACATTAATTAAAATATAAAGAAGAACTAGCTGTGAAATATTAAAATGAATATTAAAGAGAGTGTAAAAAATTGAAAAGTGAATGAAATGCTCTTTTTCCCTCAATATATTGTTGGTTGCTAAGTATCAAGTTCTCTTAATAGAATTGTATCTGCACATGTGCAGATGTTCCGAGACAGGGGATTTACGCAAATGACTTGTCCCCTGTCGTACTTAGGTCAGGGTCTGGCCCTATGATGGTATGCTTTATATAATGTTAGCATGGCTTTTCTAACCAATAGATCTTTTACTCCATAGTGGTGCTACAAGGGTCATTGTATGTGGAAGAGCACTAACCAAGTTAAACAAGATGGCAACTGGGGAGCATGGACAAAATTTGGATCTTGTTCAAGAACTTGTGGTATTGGTGTGCGTTTTAGAACACGCCAGTGCAACAACCCAATGTAAGTATTTCTATATGTAAATCTCTCTGTTGGAACCTCAAGATTCATAAATAGATTTTTTTTCCCATTTTCCTGTGACTATACTAAACTGAAAATTAAGAAGGTTACAACTTTAATATGTCCCAAGTTTCTCCTTACATATGGTGAAACTGGGGGATATTTTATTCTATACTTCAGTTTTATATGGAACCTAGGAATATTAAATAGCATTTACCCAAGGTCCACTTATTAATTAATATTATTATTACTGTGCTACTAATCTTTTCTTATTATATGCTTTACATGTACTTTTTTTTGCTTTTAGGCCAGTGAATGGTGGACAAGACTGTGCTGGATTGAATTATGAATATCAACTATGCAACACTGAAGAATGTCCTAAACACTTTGAAGACTTCAGAGCACAACAGTGTCAGCAAAGAAATTCCCACTTTGAGTTCCAGAATGCCAAACATCACTGGCTCCCATATGAGCATCCTGATGGTAAAAAGAGTTTCTGTATTGATAAATAGCTTCCATATACTACAATAATAATAAGACAAAAACAAACCAATACTTTTCTTATAACATTTTTTTAACAAAATGGCGCAGTGCCTTCTACTCCATAACAAGTCATAAGGGATCCAATTTGTAATAGAATTTACAGAGAAGTTAATGGTAAGAAACCTCCTTTATGCCTTTATACATAAGGAATTCTGGATTTGCCTTCAGTACTCTAAACGTAATCCAGACCAAGAAGAAGATTTAAGTTATTAATGTTAATCCACAAATTTATTTAATTTAATATCCTAGGACCAGATCCTGCATTAATAGTGACATACAGGCAAACCTCCAGCTGCGGAGGGCCACTATTGGATCATTGTGTGATACTAATTACCATGAGTGTGAGGGCTGACCACTCCCACTTTCCGCTAGCAGGACCCTACCTTAACATTTATGTACCAGCCCAACTTGAAATGGGGCCAGTTCATAAATGAAGATTAGCCAAGCCCTTACTGAATATTTTGAATACATTCCTTCTCCCACCATGTGGACATGTTTTAAGCATGCCGCCCTGTCCTGCCACACCATCAAAACACCTTCCAGAACAGAAAACTGGATCTTGAGAATCCAGATCTGTGCTGGAAGTCAGTAGTGTTGTTATGTTCAAATAAAGAATTTGCCAGTTTTCCGTACAGGGCATACAGAAAATGGCAACTACTATAAAATCAGGATAGGCCCCTAGATTTTTGGATATGAAGAAGTGTTTGTTTAAGAGAAGGCACAAATTCTCTATACTACTAAAACTTGGCAAGGTATAGCAGTGCTGCCATAGTAAATAATGAACTCACTGGGCCAGATTTACCAAGCTGTGGGTTTGGAAAAGTGGAGATGTTGCCTATTGCAACCAATCAGATTCTAGCTCTCAATTTCTTTTTACATAATGGAAAATGTCAGCTAAAATCTGATTGGTTGCTATTGGCAACATCTCCACTTTTCCAAACCCATAGCTTAGTAATTCTGGCCCATCACCTTTACCTCTGTATTAGTTTTAAGAGATTAAAGGTAAAACCATATCAATAATAGATTGATAAACCATTAGTTTTTCAGAAAATCCTCTGACCCTATTGATGGCTCAACCAGCAAATTAAGGACCTTCTTATTCTAACACAGGGTTGCCGACTCTCCTGGATTATCCGGGAGACTCCCAGAATTTGGGTAGTTCTCTCGGTATCCCGGGAGAGCCGGCAAAGCTCCTGCAAGCCCCACCAGCTCAATTACAACTGTAATCCCTAGAGTTACTAGGGATGGGCGTCATGATGATGATGTCATCAAGCCCTGTCTATCCCATGTAACACTAGAGATTACATGAATGATTTGCATAAATGATTTTCATTGGCGACATTGCCGACTTTTATTGCGTCATTAAGCCCCTTGCAGCAAGCTATGGCTTCTCTCCGGGTTCTCCTGGAGGGAAGCTTTATAAACTCGGCAACCCTGTTCTAACACCACTCTACAACGGCAAACTAGATACAAGACTGAATGGAATCAATATAGCATTCCAAAACAATAAACAGAAACATGCCAGTCATAAAATACTTCATTCAATTTGTAAAATCAAATGATTGTTAGTAAAGTTTTTACATTGTTGTGGACAGCATTAGAGTCAGAGGACATTAATACATGACAGAAGAGTCACAAGAATGCATTTAATATACCTGTAATCCCCATTAATACATCACATACACAGAAGATATAGCATCTTAAGAAAAATTTCTACAGAGACAAGTGCACACACTGTAAGAGAGCATAACTCATAAGAAATAGCAGAAATGACAGAATTGGTGACCTGAGTTAAAATTTGAAGCCAGACTTAAATAGTAACTGGATTCTAGCCCTTGTGTCTGCTTTTAGAAAATGTTAATATAGCACATTTTATTTACAGCCCTGAGCACAAATCTAGGTTTGATACCTGGATACAGATAATTGTTTCATTACATGCAGGTAATAAACACAAAAAAGTAAACACTATAAAGGTATGACATACAGTAGGATGGATATATGGTTCAATCACACTCCATCCACATTACTTGTTAACCTCAGCCATTTACAAAATTAGGTCTGCTTGGGTCGGGTCAGTATGGTTTAAACTTTGACTAAAGAATGATATTCCTTACTGTACGATATAAATAAAAACACAAAACCTTATGTTGTTTTAAGCATAACATTTATATAATCACAGACTGTAGACAGGGAAGAAAAACAAGGCTACAGGGGTGTGATGAATAGTTTGCAGCAGGTTAATGAAAGAGGTTAACCTTTAGCATAGTTGAGTTTAGCAGATTATTAATTTCGGGAGGGGAATAGATGTTTTATCTTATTAACAACAAAGTATAACTGCACTTACAATACGTTCTACTTAGAAACTTAATGATTTGTGGCCCTTGGAGTTATGCAAAAAGTCCAATAACATGACATAACTTTTGGATGCTACTCACATTGGGCTGGATCCAGACCTTGTTAAGTGCATTAACTTAGTTACACCTGGGCTAAACCATGTTGAATTCGGGGGGATTCAAGTTAATTGTATACTTTGCATGCAGGGATATATCTTTGAATTGCTTACTG